>WTXL01000139.1:0-79457 GCA_022376525.1 Russula vinacea | reverse complement strand
ACACCTTGAAAATTTTGACGTTCTCGACCAAACATTACGAAATTGTCCTCCTACACCGTGTCCAAGGTCCTCATCAGAGGGCACTCTCCTGCAAGGACTCGAGAATTTGTGCCATAGGGGCCAATCTTCCAATCTTCACCACCACCATCTTCTCCCGGATGGGCTGGCAGCTGGCTTCGAAGGGCCAAAGTGGCCACGGAACCGACTTCCACGCGATATGCTCAGACCACGAAATACAATGCGTGGGATGGATCGGAGGGATCACGCGATCATGGGTCAGGTCGACGCTGCAATTTTGTGCTGTCCTTGAAGCAGCCTCAAGCAGGTCAAGAAGGGGTTCTCTTGGGTCATCTGGGGACTCGAAGGAGGCGGAACGCCACCTTCTTCACGACATAGGCCTATTAATATAATATCTTATCCACATGGGCGGTTCTCGGCGCACCTCAGACTCCAGCTCATGCTGCCATTTGCTCCGAAACCCATCTCGTGTTGGTGAATGCGCCTTTTTTGGAGGCCAGGTCTTCTCAGACAGCGGGATGCCAGAGCTGGTGGTTTCCTGTTGACACGAACGTGGGTTGTACGGGGCGAGAGGGAAAACTCGGCCGTGCATGTAGCGATTGCTCAATGGAATATAAAGGTGTGAGTCGGGGAGAGGTGCGGTAGGACTCGAATGTTCTGGCCTCGACGCGTCCTATGCTAGAGAAGGGCCTTGCAAATCGAAGTGCTGTTGCCAACGATATAGGTTGGTGCAGCTTAGAATAGCTTGGCTTCGAGCTGCCACTCGAGGAGCTGTTGGCGGCACGGCGATCAAGGTGTGAAGGCACGTCGGCATTTGTCATGATTTCGGACGTCCAAAGCACGCGTTCCGTTCCACGCACAGCGCAAATGGGTCACCTTACCAAGTACCTTACACTACTGTACGTCTTCCTGTCGGCATACGACCGCAATTACCATATTTCAAATTCAGTGAATTTGCGGATGACTTGAATGACTGGCGCGTTGGGACGAACATATCGGATATGACTGCGGCTGATGTTGAATGTTGATGCAGACTATAGTTTGGACAAGTTGACAACGGGCACATTGCCTTGTTTGACACCGTCAAGCATTATGCTTGCACACTGAATTTTCAATATGCGGGAAGCAGATGACTGGTATCCTTGGGCAGGGCCAAACCCAGGCACACGCTAAACGTTGGACAACACCGTCGAGTCGGTTGCCCAAATCGGACGAATCACAAAGCCCTTTTACGACGTAGGAACATAATCCTCCTGTACATCCTGACTCGTACTTTCACGGCTCCTCGAAAGACGTTGAGAAATTAGAATGGATGGAGGGCTTGACTGAGCCGACACCAGATTACGCATGACCGCCGCGTCATTGACCGGCAAGTGCCTGCCGACGTCTCTCTTGAACCACCTCCGCTACTTAGTACTCTTTGCCATGAGTATTTGCTTATCAACTACCTCTCGCGTTCAATCTACCGGAAGAATCGACCAAGGTGCGACAACTGGCGAGTCCCAACTGCAGAGGTACGCTTCGTTCTCTTGCTGTGCTTATTGACTCGTGAGTAAACACGGCTCATGGGTAACAGCAACAGTCCACATCCTGCATCGATCCACATCCTCGATGACGATTCCCTTCTACATGTCTTTTATCTCTATCGGCCATTTCTTTTAGGCGAAGACGAGGATGAAAACGCACGTCTCACCGGAGGGAATAAGAGTTGGGTCGGCGGTCGCTGGTGGTATGAGCTTGCACATGTTTGCCAAAGATGGCGAAACGTCATACTCGGGTCAGCATCCTACCTGGGTCTTTTCCTGGTCTGCACATTTGGCACGCCCGTTGCAGACATGTTGGCACATTCACCTCCCCTTCCACTCATTATTGATTATTATTTTGACGAAAATCGCGACATCACAGAAAATGAAGAGGGCGCAATCCTTGCTCTCAAGCACCGTGATCGTGTTTGTCGTGTCCGCCTTAGGGTGTCTCCCGCGAATCTGCAGTTGCTCATTGTGGCCATCGATGACGAATATCCCGTCCTGGAATACCTGATTATAGAGACTCCATTTGGGGATAGAAGTACAATCTTGATACTTCCAGAAACACTCCAAGCACCGAATCTACGCCACCTCACGCTGAACGGCTTTGCCCTTCCGATAGGATCTCGATTACTTACGAATGCTGTGGGCCTCGTCTCACTTTGTCTTGTCATGAACCACCCATCCACCTACTTCCATCCAAATACACTGCTCCGTTGGCTTTCAATCATGCCCCAGCTGGAGATACTTGTGATCACGTTATTCTTCCCTGTCCCCAACCATGAGACAGAGAGGCAACTCACACATATGCCGATCATAGCACCCGTCACACTCCCCAACCTTTACTATTTCAGGTTCAGCGTTGTTAGTGCGTACCTGGAGGCACTTGTTCGTCGGATCACCACCCCTCGCCTCGAGAATCTCCTAATTAGCTTCTTCAACCAACTCACGTTCTCCGTCCCACGTCTCCTGCAGTTTATCAACACAACAGAGAACCTTAGGTTCGACAGTGCCATATTCTGGTTCAGTGACAAGCGAGTTAGTGTGGGGGTCTATCCTCAAGAAGAAGTTGAAATGTATGCCCTTGTCCTAGATGTCCTCTGCCAGCACCTCGACTGGCAGGTATCTTCCGTCGCCCAAATTTCCAATTCACTCAGCCAGATGTTCTCTGCGGTGGACCATCTGACTCTTAAACACGAGGAACATAGTCGGTCATCTGAAGAGCACAATGAGGTCGACCGCACCGAGTGGCGCAAACTTCTTAGGCCATTTAGGAACGTGAAGACGCTTTGGATTGACAATGGGCTCGTCGGGCAACTCTCTCGCTGTCTGGAATCGGAGGATGGAGAGCTCCCTTTAGAAGTGTTACCCGAACTACAGGTGCTCACATATTCCGGGAGTGGCAATTTCGGTGATGCATTTACTTCATTCATCGATGCTCGCCAGAACGCAGATCGCCCCATAACCTTGGTCCATCATAACCCAAGCCCGGACTTGGTCCATGTCCCCTCTGAACCCTCTTCGATCACAGCGGCAAGCATCGAGGCTGAGTGATTTCAATGCTTGAACCCGGCTTCCACACACGAATCACCGAGCTGTTTATCGATTATATCCTTCGTCCAAATAACTTTCCATTCCCTTGTATTCTTACCACAATTACCAGTTTTCGTACCCATTGCATCCGGTATCTTCTCCTTGAGACTCGAGCGATACCGAACCTTCCTCAGACCTACGGCACTCCCATGGATACATTTTGGTTTCATGTGGCTATCGATCATCGCTCTTCCATGTTCGCCACCTTAGTTTCTCGGGTCATAACCCTGACTATTCCGTATGATTCCTGTGACATGCGCGTGCACTTATGGTTAGTATTTTGTCTCTGTATTATCATCTTGTATGTGGCTGTACATTTCTATCGCTGGATAACGTGGAATATTCTGTAGGCTGTGCGTGGCTGCCACAGTCCGAGTCGTGTAGATGTTGCCGCGCGAAGGTAAGTTCGTAGGTACAAGCGTTGTCCCAAAGGACAAGAAGGATGTGGGAAGAATGGAACACTTACTTCGGGAACATCAGATTCTTTCGGGAATGTGGGGGGCTTCAAATTGTGAGGAGACGTCGGAGGTCTCGGATCTCGGAAGTCCGCGTTCCGAGATTAGAAACCATAAGTTACGCATCTCGCATACGCGTTTGCACACATCACTACCTTTGATTCCATGACCGATGATAGATTTCCCCCGTACTCCAATTCTTATTCTTGAAGACTGAGGTTAGTTACAAGTTTTCACCTATTTACTAAGTCGTATTTGACTATGCATCTTGCACGCGTTTATATGCGCAAGACCTCCATCGTTGAAGTTGCCGTCTTCTACCTGGATGGACTCGCTTTGAAGGGCCGAAGTGGCATAGCCCACTTCTGCGTGGCGTGCTAGGCAAGGGAAAAGAGGGCACGGGTGGGTCAGAGAAATCACGAATGGCCAAGTCGACGCTGCCATCTGAATTGTCCTCAAGGGCCGAGCCAACAGGAGGTTCTGTAAGAACCACCCAAGCGGGAGCGGAACGCCGCTTTCTTCCCGTACCTGGAATGTCAATCCATCAGATCCACATGGACCGGTTCTCGGCGCACGTCAGGGCTCAGAGTGTTGCCATTTACCTTCTCATATTGGTGAGTGTACTTATTTCGCCGGCAGGTCCGCTCGAATATGGAACAAGTTGAGAATCTTGATCGTAGGCGCCGGCATCGGTTGCTTTGTTGCTGACAGGTCCGTGAACGTCGAATTCATGGACTGAGAAAAAACTCGACTGTGCGTGCATGTGACTGATAGAATTGCACGGCGAGAAGAGCACGGTGAGTCACCTGGAACGTTCGGTCCTCAACACGTCGTGAATGCAATATCCCAACAATGGTCGGCGCGACTCGATTGGGGAGAGTCGGAATGGGGATGGCAATCCAGGCGGAGACATGTGTTCTGGAGGTGGGCGAGGCGTTCTAGGTGGCAGTGAGACGAGGTACGCTTAACATGAAGAGCAGATTGTTAGACGTACTGTACCCTAGGAGGAGACGCTATCTCTTCGTGGATGATGGGAGTCCGGAATGGCGTGGCGCGAGGCCTGGCCAGCTTCTAATAGAGGGAGGAGCACGATTAGCGAGGGCTCAAGAGGAGGACGGGAGGGGTGGCGGTGGAGTGGGTGGGTAGATCATCGGAAAAGTTTCCTGGAACTTCTGGCTGACCGTCATTGAACGTGGTGCGGAGCATTTGGGTCTAGGTTGGGGTCATCAAAGGAGATGCCGTAGTTGGCGAGAATTGCAGGAATGAGTCACGGAAGGAAATGCGGCGTACTGTGTAAGTCCATATATCACTGTCGTTCACACAGCCCCCCAGGCGGTCGTCTCAGTCTAGTCCAGTGAACCAAGAAGTTCAAGAACGCGGTAACCTAGCAGAGTTGCGCTTGTCTACTGGTCGGAACGGGCTGGCACTTATCTTTTCCAAGGGTTCGACTGAGCGGAGCATTCTACGCTGGCGCTCTCTGCGCCACCGTTCCCATAGAGATTAGAGGGCACGAAGCCAGCCAACAGTAAGTTACAGGAGGCCAGCTAACGTCTGTTAACTACACCCACTACCTGTCATGGGTCTTTGCATATCAACTGCCTCTCGCGTTCGATGCACCGGCGGAAGAATTGGCCAAGATGTAACAAGTGGCGAGTCCCAATTGCAGAGGTACGCTTCCCCTGTTATGCTTATTGGCTTGTGAGTAAACATGGTCCATTGGCAACAGTCCACATACTGCACCGATCCACATCCTCGATGATGATTCCCTTATCCATGTATTTTGTCTCTATCGGCCATTTCTCTTGGCGAAGACGAGGGTGACGATGCCCGTCTCTTTGGGGGGAGGAAGGATGGGCCCATGGACGCTGGTGGTATAAACTTGCGCATGTTTGCCGAAGATGGCGAAATGTCATACTCGGGTCAGCATCCTACCTCGGTGTTTCCCTTGTCTGTACATATGGCACGCCCGTTGCAGACATGCTGGCACATTCACCTCCCCTTCCACTTGTCATGATTACTATGGAGACCGCGACACCACAGAACATGAAGAAGGAGCAATCCTTGCTCTCAAGCACCGTGATCGCGTCCGTCATGTCCGCCTTTTATTTATACCTGTTACAAGTTCGCAGAAGCTCATCGCAGCCATGGATGAAGAATATCCATTCCTGAATACCTGATTATAGCACACCGCTTGACAGTACGGTCTTGATACTTCCGAAACACTTCAAGCACCACATCTACGCCACCTCGCGCTGATCGGCTTTGCCCTTCCGATAGGATCTCGATTGCTCACTACTGCTGTGGGCCTCGTCACACTTTGTCTTTCCATGACCGACCCATCCACATACTTCCATCCAAATGCTCTCCTCCATTGGCTTTCATTTATGCCCCAGCTGGAGACGCTCGTGATCTCCTTTTCCTTCCCTGTCCCCAACCGTGAGATAGAGAGACAACTCACGCGTACACCGATCATAACAGTGATAACACTCCCCAACCTTTGCCTTCTCTGGTTCCGTGGTGTTAGCGCCTACTTGGAAGCACTTGTTCATCGGACCACCACTCCTCGCCTCGAGAAGCTCCAAATCATCTTCTTAAACCAACTCACGTTTTCTGTCCCATGTCTCGTGCAATTTATGAACACAACAGAGAGCCTCAGGTTCGACAGCGCAGAATTCTTGTTCAAGGACGAGCAAGTTCATATGATGGTCTATCCCCCTGGGGAGGCCAAGATGACAGCGGCCTTCATCATAACTGTCCGCTGCTGGCACCTCGATTGGCAGGTATCTTCCGTGGCACAAATTCTCAATTCGCTCGGCCATTTGTTCTCTGTGGTGGAGCATCTCACTTTTAAACACAAGGTACATAGTCAGTCATCTGAAGAGCACAATGAGGTCGACCGCACCGAGTGGCGCAAACTCCTTAGGCCATTTAGGAACGCGAAGACCCTTTTAATCGGCAATAGACTCGTCGAGCAACTGTCTCGCAGTCTAGATTTGGAAGATGGAGAGCTCCCTTTAGAAGTGTTACCCGAGCTGCAGGAGCTCACATATTCCGGGAGTGGCAATACCGGTGATGCATTTACTTCATTCATCGATGCTCGCCAGAACGCAGATCGCGCCATCACCGTGGTCCGTCGTAACCCAACTTGAAGCCCGGACTCAGTCCATATCCTGTCCAGACCCTCTTGATCCACGCGCAAGTAGCGAAGCTGGGAATGATTTTGATACTTGAGCCCGGCTTCCACACGCAAACCACCAAACAGTTTATCTATCACCAAAATGGTTTCCACCCCCTGTATCTCTACCAGCCTTTGCACCCACCGCGCTCGGATCTTCTTGAGGATATCGCGACGCCAAACATTTCTTAGAGGTACGGCACTCCCACGGATATATGTTAGTTTCATGTGGTTATACTCTTTCTTGTTCGTCACCTTAGTTCCTCGGGTCATAACCTTGGCTACACGTACGATGACTATGTGATGTTATTATTCCGAAGCACAATGACATTATTGTCTTGTATGTATGAGTACAATTCTATTACTAGATAACGTGGAATATTATATAGGCTGTGTGTGGCTGCCACTGTCATCTCGATGTCGCGATGAAAATACAAGTTTGCAGTAACATCCAGGGAGACATCCCGGCGTCTTCAATCAAGTTGACGTTGCATGTTTATTTTGTAAAGTTCATTCACATTCTGGCCTTTGAAGACCTGTATAATACAAAACCCATGCAAAGTGATGTTTCAGGCTAATTTAAGGCATGAGTATCGTATGCGGGATGATGTGGTAAAACACTGAAGAGACGTAGCTTCGAGCACATAAGCAGGCGTCTGGCGCTCCGCGGCGATCTGGGCTTTGGCCTGTTCCCTTATCCAGCTATCTTCAACCACATCCAGTACTCATCTTGGCATGAGTCCATCACCTACCTCTCCCCTTCAATCCACCGAAAGAATCAGCCAAGTTACAACAAGTGTCGAGTCCCATGGGCGGAGGTACGCTGCTTCGTACTCTCGTTATGCTTATTGGCTTGTGAGTAAACATGGCCCTCGGGAAACAAACAGTCCAGATACTGCATCGATCCGAATCCTCGATGACGATTCCCTTCTCCACGTATTCTATTTCTATCGGCCATTTCTTTTAGGCGAGGACCAGAGCGAGGACACCCGTCCTTTCGGGGGGGAGGGGGAATGGGTCCTCGGGCGTTGGTGGTATACGCTTGCGCATGTTTGTCAAAGATGGAGAAACGTCATACTCCGGTCAGCATCCTACCTTGGTCTTTCGCTTGTCTGTACAAAAGGCACGCCCGTCGCAGACATGCTCGCGCATTCACCTCCCTTCCCACTCCTCATCGACCACTACTACGATTCTCTCAGCATCAGCGCAGAAGACGAAGAGGCCACGATTCTCGCTCTGAAGCAGCGTGATCGCGTCCGCCGCATCCGCCTTAACATGCCTCCTACGAACCTTCAGAACCTCCTCGCGGCCATGGAAGGGGAATATCCGATCCTGGAATACCTGGTTATCTGGAATCGGATGGATGAAGATTGGACGACCCTGACGCCGCCGGAAACACTCCAGTTACCAAGTCTACGCCACCTCACGCTGGTTGGTTTTGCCCTTCCGATTAGATCTCGAATACTCACGACTGCTGTGGGCCTTGGCACCCTCTGTCTTTTCATGTACGACCCATCCACCTACTTCCATCCGAATACTGTGCTCCATTGGATTTCATCTATGCCCCAGTTGAAGATGCTCGTGGTCCTCTTTCTATTCGCTGTCCCCACCTGTGATGTAGAGATGCAACTCACGGCGCAAGCGCCGATCACGACTCCCATCACACTCCCTAACCTTGAAGTTTTCCTTTTCCAAGGTGGTAGCGTTTACCTGGAGGCACTCGTTCATCGAATCACCACCCCTCGCCTCGAGAAAATCTGCATATACTTCTTCAACCAACTCACATTTTCCGTCCCGCGTCTCCGGCAGTTTATGGGCACAGCAGAAAACCTCAGGCTCAGATTTGCCAGAATTGCGTTCTCTGAGGAGCGAGTTATTGTGGATGCGTTTCCCAACGAAGAAGCCAGGTGGGCTCTCGAAATAAAAATCGACTGCTTGCACCTCGACTGGCAGGTATTTGCCATGGCACAAATATCCAACTCGCTCGTCGATATGTTCTCTGGGGTGGAGTATCTCATCCTCGAACACGAGGTACATAGTCTGTCATCCGATGAGCACGACGAGGTCGACCGCTCCAAGTGGCGCAGCCTTTTTTGGTCGTTTAGCAACGTGAAGACCCTTCATATCGACAATGGGCTCGCCGAGCAACTCTCTCGCTGTCTGGAACTGGACGATGATGGGAGTGCCCTTCGAAAGAGCTGTTACCCGAGCTGCAGGAGCTCGCATATTCTGGGAGTGGCGACCATGACACCGGTAGTGTATTTACTTCGTTCGTCGATGCTCGCCAGAAAGCAGGTCGCCCCGTGACCCTGGCTCGTCGTGAATCAAGCACGAACCATACCACAAGCCCAAGCCCAAGCCCTTCTGTGCCATCCTCTTCGATCATACCGGCAAGCAGCGAGGCAGGGAGTAGTGTCGTCGGTACTTGAACCCGGGTCATATACGCGGACCAGGCCGACCAGCGAGCTGGTTATCCACCTCCCTCACTGACGCTCCTCTACCCCACCGGCTTTCATCTCCACGGCAACCAGGGCGTTTGATCGCGAGTCCGAGCATGCGTCAGATATATATCTAACATGGTTGCTGGGGCTCATACCCCAAGGAGGAGATGCAGGTGGTCGATTTGCCCCTTCCTTCTATACGCGCCAGATTTTTGCTATATCCGTGTAGATCATACTGTACATGCCATTCCCACATTATCCATCGATAGAATTGTATTCTTACATACCCAAGACGAGAATGTTCGCCCTTCGGAGACAGAATACTGGACATGGGTACACGCGTGCATCTCACAGTCATCGTTCGATATAGTTACGATTATGATCCGAGAAACCCACAAAGAAGGCAAATAAAGGAGAGGGGTACAGTATGCGTATATGACTAAATATATATGTCGATGGGAAAATGTTCCAACACAGAGTATCCAACTCATAGTTATAATCAAAGTAAAACGTTGTGGCAATCACAATAAAAACGTCTTAAAATGAAACAAGGGCGGAAGTCCAACTTGAAGGATGTCAAAGAATGATGCTAATCAATCGTGATGGAATCCAACCTCAAAAACAAAGGGCCAGGGACGGAGATGGGGAGTAGGATGTCCGCGATAGCGACAAAGTTATGGGGCTGGTCCAGATCTTTGATGTACTAACCTGGGATGGTCTCCGTTACCGATGGTGATGATCACGGAATGATGCGAATGAATGCCGGAAAAAAGAGTGGGGACCAGAGAGAGTTGGAAGCTAAACCACACCCCGTGGTCGTCAACGGGGTACAACAATAATAGGCCTGACTCCGTCACAGAGCTCGCCGCGCACCAAAACAAACAGTCATCATGAAGGGTGATCGGTATGGATGAAGGCCACGGGACGGCCCGCATTCTGGCGTGTGTGGAGGAACGAAGTAAATGCGTCGTTGGGTTCACCTCCTTTGTAATATACGAGCTCCTTGAGCTGTGGTAACAGTTCCAGAGGAGGTTCTCCGACGTCCGGTTGCAGAGAACGAGAGAGGTTCTTGATGAGACCATCGGCCACTTGAAGCACTTTGACGTTACTGAACGGTCTGAGAACTTCGCGCCACTGCGTGCGACCGACCTCATTGTGTTGCTGCTCCGATGAAGCGTTATGTTCCTCATAGCCGAGAGAGAGACGCTCCACAACGGAGAGAGCTGGCACGAGCGCATTGAAGACCTGCGCTGCCGCTGAGACTTGCCAGTCGACGTGTCTGCAACCTATCTCCACACCGAGCAGGCTGATTCTGTTCTGCCTGCTGCCGTTTGCCGTCAGAATAATGTTGTCCGGATAGAAACTCAGCTTGGCAGAGCCAAACCTGAGGTTTTCTGTTCTACCCATAAATTGCAAGAGGTGCGGGCGGTAAAGGTAAGTTGGTTGTAGAGCCGAATATGCAGCGAGTGAAGGAGAGGGATAGTGATTCGGGCAAGAAGTCCATCCAAGTAGGCGCTCACACCCCGAAAAAAGAACACGCGAAGGCTGGGAAGGGTGGTGTGTGTTACAATGGGGGCACGGAACAGCTGCCCATCCACATCACGGGTAGGGACAGCTGACTTGAAGCCGATCGAAAGGGACTCCAACTGGGGCAAGGAGGAGAGTCGTGCTACCAGATTACTTGGATGGAAGTGGGCGAGTGGTGGCATATCCAAGAGACCGAGGGAGACGAGGCCAAAAGCAGTTGTAAGCAGTGGTGATCGCATGGGAAGGACTATATAGATGAGTGAGAAATTGCGTAGATGGGGTGCCTGAAATCCTGTGGGAAGCATCAAGGTCATATTGTCTTCGCTCTTCGGCCAGATGAACAAGCGTTCTAGTACTGGGAACTGGCCATCCATGGCCGCGATGGGCTTTAACAGATTCGTGGCAGGCATCATAAGGCCAATACGACGCACACGAGCACGATCTTGGAGCGCAAGCAAAATAGCCTCTTCATCTTCGACAGATAGATTGCGAATCTTGTCCTTGTCCATAAAATTAATGATAAGTGGCAGGGGAGGAGAGTGTGCTAACATGTCGGCCACAGGTGTGCCGTACGTGCAAACAAGATGGAGACCGAGGCAAACTGGCGAAGCAAGTATGAGGCGGCGCCACCGTTGGCAGACATGGGCGAGCTTATACCACCAACGTGCTCTGTCCCAATCATGCAGCGAGCGTAAATCATCATATGTTTCAGTAATATCCTGTGAATAGAGGCAAAAGAGGTTGAGAAGGGCGTCGTCGTTGAGTATGTCGATTGTACATGGCCTGTGGACGAGTTAGTCTACCTGAGGAAAAACAGAGAAATAAAGGCACCTCCGATCTTGTCCACGTCGACGGAGTCTTCCAATGGATGGGAGGCAAACGGCACAACCAGGCATGGCAAGAGAGTGAATGTCGACGACGAGGTCCAATTACTGACTAGTACTCTCACGGCCACGTGAGCCAGCTGACCCAATGCGGGAATATCAATTACGACATGCGGTTGTGGCCCTGTGCTCGGCGGAACCCACTCGTCCCGTGTCTTGTCCCGTCTGCTTCCGACCGTATATTTAGGGTTTGCGCGTACCGCAGCTAGAACTCATATCACCCCATTACACCCAATACCTGTAATTGTGAAGTGACCGAGGATTCAAGTACGCTCCAAGCTCTTCCCGGCCCAAATTGTGGATTCCACCTAAACACGTGTTGAGTACAGGAGTACAGTGCTGGTAGGTCGCCGACCGATGACCGAGGCTACTGCAACCCACTGAACTATCTCACGTCAGGACCCACTGTCCAATTACTCAAATCCTGCGGTACCCTCTTCAGGCCTCTTCAGTTTGCGGACGCGGCTGGGGCATGCCTCACTGCGCGCCTTCGCTTTCCTCGCTCCCTCCTGAACTCATCGAAGAGATCATTATCTTCTCTACGCTTCTCGGCGATGCCCGTACCCCTTCCACACTCGCTCAAACATGTCGACGCCTTTGTACGCTCGTCTACTACCAGACGAACAAGCATCTCTGGCGCGAAATGTTTCTCATCCTCTTCGATGACCCCCGCCCTGCTCTCGACTTGCGTGTCCAGGGGAGAGCGCCGCAGCCCCAACAACTAAACCCAACCAACAAATGTACAGGCAAATCTACGAACTGCCTTTCCGGTCATGATTTTTCCTGGGAGGACGAATACAAGCTGCGCATCTGGGCTGAATCTTTCATCCTCAGGCGCACCCGGCCTCCTCTCTCAGAGCCACCCTCCCCCCATGATGCATCATCTGACTTACCTTCCACCGATGCCGAGCTATACACCCTCCTGGACACCCTCCTCCGCGTCGTCTTAACCGCCGCGCCGCTTCCAAACGACGAACTCGCCATTTTGACCTCCCACTGCCACATACCCAATCTGTCAGAACCATTCCCGATCCTCTCTCCACTTTCGCTCGCCGCGCATACACTGCCCGCCCTCGTCTGGGGCTCACGTAACACCAGCTGGCTTTCGCGGGTCCTCGCGCACGGGCTGCCTCGCGTGCTAATGGCCCGTCTCTCAGCATTCGACGAGAACGGCGAAATCGACATCCAGAAGAAGCCCGTCAAGTGGGATGGCTTGCTGGTAAAACTCGTTGCACAAGTTGGCCCGATGATGCCCATTAATAGTACAACGTGTTTTGCAGAGCGGCCGGATCATGCGCAAGTTGAACATGATGATAATCGACACGAGACCCTGGATCAGGAGGAGGCCCACGAACCATCGTCATCCAGCGATGGCGATTCCGATTTCGAAGCCCAGCCTGAGGGCGAAGGTGAGGGTGAGGGTGACGAAGAGAGGGAACGCGATATTGACAACAACGAAGCGCCCGGTACCCGGGCCACCACAATGCAGGATAACCTCCGCCGCTTGGCCCGCCTCCGCATTTTCAACATGTCATACCTCCACCCGTCCCGTGCTTTCGGGCCCTTCCTCCCTCTAAAAACCCACCATCCATCATATTCTTCTCCCTCCGCCCAGAACTTATGTTCTGGCTCTGTTGCGGAAGAGGAAGAAATGTCACTGGCTAAAACCATGCCTGGATCACCTTCGTTGACCGCTGTTCCGCCAGTGCCGCCGATCCCAGATACCCACCTCGACATGGCCAGTTTTGGGCTTTCTTCGCTTCTTGATGACGTCGGTCGGGACAACGCTAACGACGAGACAGGTCGGGACGGGAACCTGCCTACCGATCATCGTTCGTCCTATTTCCTCCTCTTTTTTTGTACTTGCACGCCTCCCGCTGAAGATGACTGTGATCCTGTAGCCTCTTCGGTCTATCCGGGCGAGGCTACTTCCGGCCCGCCAGCTATGTACCCTCCGGATATACCAGGCGATCAGTTACCGCACTTTGACTGGGCATGGATCGCGGCTGCGCGCCTCGTGATCGAGCTCAACTTGCGCGATCTGCTTAGCATGGAGCGCCATCAGGGCGTGCTCCGTGCGTTTCTCAGTCTTCACGGGCTCCGGTCCTGCTCCGCGCCGGTGTTTCCGGCCGCTCCACCTGAGGCGATGGCGGGCGAGGGGGGACAGACGTTCAAGGATGGAGAAGGGTGGGACTGGGCTGGGGTGGAAGGACAGTGGCGGTGCGTGATTCCATTTCTTTTCCTGGGTTCACACTTTGTACTGAAAAATAACGTGGGGCACCGCTAGACGATTTTTCTGTTGGATGGAATATCGCGAGTTAGTCGGTGCGTTGCGCAGCCTGCGTCAGTGTCTGCATAATCTACATTAAATTAACGCTTCCTACAGCCAATAACGTGCGCCCTTCCCGTCCTCATTACCGTCTAGTAACCCAAACCGATCATATCTTCCCGCTTTTCTAACAACTGCATGCCCACACACGCACAGAAGAAACCGCTTGCGGAACGTTTTGGCGATCCGGCGTCGAACGAAAGGATGCGAATCATCCTGATGACGCTGCGTATCACGCACTACTCTCGCGCGCACGCGTTATGGCCAGGCCGACCCAAGATCCACTTTAATGGCGAAATGCACATCGGCGTCACGGAGGACAACCCCAGTGACTCGGGTCTCAGGCTCCTGCAAGGGACCGTCCAAATGGTCGCGTCGGGCGACGTGCGTTGGTCACACGTACGTGCCCATTTTATCAGTTCCCTCCTCGCTCGCTCCCTCTTGGAGTTTAAAGAGGGAGGGTAGGGGATGCAGTGGGCGAGACTAACAATCCTGGGTCGTGTATTAGTCGTGCTACACCGAGGACGGAAAGCATCCCTTTATCACCGACGGCGTACAGATCGGCGGGATCAGCTCGGCCATGGGTGTTATTGGTCTGTGGGCCAGTGCGGATCAGGGGGAATCCGCCCCAGTCGGTGCGTACACCAATCCGGCCCAGACGTATGTCCCTCTGAACCCCTGTAGGTCCATTCTGGGCATGGAAGGTTGGCCCGTCAGAAGTTTCCCCAGGATAGGTGGGCGTTTACGAGCCCTGATTAGATTGGCGGGGCCACCAGTCACTGCGGCCCTGGGTCTAGCAAGGCGCTGGTGGAGGCGCTGATGGAGACGAGGCGCAAAGTGACGTCGGGTGTGCCATTTGGGGTTTGACAGATTTGTGGAAGACATCATGAGGACATTACAGTAAGACAGTATTACGACGCACATGAGACGCCCATGACCACGATCCTGGATGCAAGCAGAGAAACAGCTTCTTCATCTTGAACGGAATGCATAGTTGTGGGTGTGGCAAACAAGAAAGACCAAGGCCAGAACTGCCAGTCAGACGTCGGCGTCACGCCGCCGTCGTTGACGGACATACGAGTCCTCGGCCACTTAGCATACAGACAAATTGAGGGAAGAAAGTGGGGCATGCGCGGAACGCTGATGCTGAGTGTTGGTCATGTGCAGAGCCTCTTCGTGATCAGCACGCTTCGCTGCTGGATTGCGGAGCGTCGTGATTCGTGAATGTGAACGCAAGGGAACTCATGCAGCCCGAAAACTTTAATTCCGAGTCACTTCGGATATTTCAATGTACAGAGACATTCATGATAATTACAGTAATGGTCAACTCGGGTCTTTCATGCACAGAAGCATTTCCACTGAGTACAACACGTTCATAGGAAGAAGCAGGGACGGGAAGAGAGGCAGGGGAGGAGCAACACGGGAAAGCGGGACGCATACGGGGGGCGTGTCTGTAACCGGCTCGCGAACCTCCGGGCTTGCCTCCGGGGGAAACGGACGATAGAACCGACCTCAGGCTACGGGCTACGGTCGGAAATATGAGATCACTTGCCACTCAGGCTCGCTCAGGCTGGAGCGACCATCTAGGCTTTACTATGTTGGCTACTTTCAGGGGAAGGGAAGGCTTCAATTTGACTCGGCGCCCTCCCACACTGCATTCAGGCACTGACCTGTGAGGCTGTGTCATTGGCCTCAAGGTTGGCCTCATGCAGCTTGTCATGCAGTGACATGCACGGTGGCATGAGGCACCAGACAAAAGGCTGTCACCATATTCACGATCATCTCCGTAGTTCCCTCCTTCTACATGTTTTCCTCCCTGTTTCTCCTCCTTTTGCACCTGCTTCCCACTTCTGCCTTTCTTTGGGGAAGGTACCACATATCTGGCCTAGAAAATAACGGCAACCTGCAATACACTGTTAACATCACTCTTGGGGGCCAGCCAATCCAAGTTCTCATCGATACCGGAAGGTATTCAATGCCTCAGCAGCTTTATTGCGATGAGACGCTCACATGGTCTTCCTGTATCAGCTCTGATCTCTGGGTTTCGACTCCAATAGCAGCCGCCAATGATACGGGGATACAATCAGGTATCATCTACGATATTGGCGAAGTGACTGGCAAGTAGGCCCCCACCCGAACCATTCAGACAAAATCTCAATTTCTTCATTTTTTAGGGGAGGTCAAAACAGCTCAGTTAGAGTTTTTGGGGCATACGATTCCTGATCAAGCATTCAGTGAGCAAAAGCCTCGCTATGTTCTCTACTCCATCTCTATCTCTGTCCTGTAGTTGAAATTACCCCAACATCGAACACCCCCGCATTGGGCCCGCAAGGAGTAGGCCTTCTGGGCCTCGGTCCCAACAGTGGTTCGAGGATCTATGCTTCCCTCAACAATCAACCCCAAGGCGACTCGGTGCTTGATCGCGTGTTCCAACAGAACTTCGACCTCTTCGCTGAGGCTGAGTTCTTTCGGCATCGGAATTTCCTCACGGTCCTTCTCGGGCGTTCGAGTGACCCCGCGGAATTGTACCCGGGCGATATCACCGTGAGCGAGGTTCTGCCAGGCCTAGAGAACATTACAAACCAATCGCAAGTGCCAGTCACTATCCTACAAACGTTCGAATCCGAGGACCAGCATTGGCAGGTGCTTCTGGACGAGGACGGGATCATTGGACCTGATGGACAACTGATCCTGGTTAAAACTGGGGTCCAGAGCACTTCCAATCCGAATCAACTGACGGCGTTTTTTGACACGGGGTTTTCATTTCCCCAAGTTCCCTCGTGCGTAAAACACATACCTTTCCGTTGCCTTCATTTGCTCGCGCCATCATCATTGTCCATTTATTAACCAAAAAAACTGTTTGCTTATAAAGGGAGGTGTCTGACGCGATATATTCTGGCATCCCCGGTGCATCGCTGCAAAACGTGGATGGTTTTGGCGTGATATGGCTTATACCTTGCGACGCTGAGATTGATATCGCTTTCAAGATTGGAGGCCAGACGTATCCTGTGCACCCTCTTGACACGAATGCCGACCTCCTGACAAATTCAGATGGCCAGACTTGCGTCGGTGCAGTACGTCTGGTCCTCGTAAAACTTATATCACATCCTAAGCCCCGATTCCAGTTCCAGCCCATCTCTACCGCCCAGTCCTCAACTTACGACCTCATCCTGGGATGGCATTCCGTAAGTTCTGTGACTCTTGACTTCACCATCGCTCATGCATCCATTTTACGCAATTCACCTGCAAAGTCCGGAACGCTTATCTCCTTGTCAACTATGGCAATTTTGTCGACGGCGGCCTGAACAGGGGCAACCCGTACATACAATTGCTATCCGTCACAGACCCCACGGCTGCCCACGCCGATTTCGTGAATGTCAGGCTCAACGGCACCGAAAAGCCTGCTCCTACTCAAATCGATGATGCGCTCCGCACCAAGCTGCGGCCAACTGTCGACCTATCCCAACCAAACAACAGCCATGCGAACGGCTCATTTATGAAAGAAAAAATCCCGATCATCATCGTGTTATCCATCGGCGGCGCCTTGATCCTGATAGGACTCATCGTGGCGTACTGCTCGCGTGACCGGTTCGCCAAACGCGGTCGAGGCGGCCTTGCGAGCACGTACCAATCATATCAGCGTCTAAGTGTGCCCGCTCCTGCGGGCGACATGCATCAGGTGGAAGGATATCATGGTCATGGCTCGTGGGCCGTCGCTGAGGCGTATCATGCTTCATCCATATCAATCATTATTCTCGTGCGTTATGGGGACATTGGGGAGTTCTTTTTTTGGAGGTCATTCTGGGGAAAGGGTTTATGGTATACGCTTCTGTGGACTGTGGACGCTCTAGGTACGGACGCTCTAGGTACAGACTTGTAATTTATCTTGCGGCTATATAACATCAGTCCTTTTGATCGCGTGGCAGGCGGCTCACTTCGACTTGCATAAGACAGGACGACACATCATGTCGTCAAGAGTTCACGCAAGAGAGAGTTCCCGCGTATATTCATCGAGTCCGCGTATGTTCAAGACAGGGTGAGTGAGGGCAGTTCATCAAGTGGGCTGGGTTGGTGTTCGCTACTCGTCCTGCGGGACTCCCAGGGACAGATTGCAGCAAGAAAGTGGGGCATGCGCGGAACGCCCTGATGCTGGGCGCTGTGTTGGTCATATACAGAGCCTCCTCGTGATCAGCACGCTTCGCTGAGTACGCTCAACAAAAATGGACAGCACAAAATCGCTGCGTACGGGCGTATCGGGCCATTCGACTAACGAAGGAGTGGCTCCGTCATGAGGTGCATGAGCGCTTGAGCCCAAGCTTGAGCCTCTTTTCGTTGAGATCGGATTCCCCGCTTTGATTCAGGTGACCAGAATCTGAAAACTGATTCGGAAGCTCTATTTGCAATCTCCTCGGATTCTCCTGAACCCCGACTGGAGAAAGGAGAAAATGACCTGAAAAGTAGTAGCTAAGTACCGCCACCTGGCCACCTTAGAGATATGTCAGACGCGTGGTACGCACACTCAGTCTCAGTCGCAGAAGAATGGACTGAGGCGTCTAAGCGCACAGTGGCAATTTATGTATGTAGTTAAAGAGCATATATATATATATATGAGCGTATAAAGGGTTGCCCCGACAAAATAAAAAGGAATTACAGTACATGAAAGTCATTCAATTGGAACAAAGGAAGTGTTCATGTCAAGCGTCCGTAGTCCGTAGTCCGTAGTCCGACTGCCTTTCTCACTCCAACAAGATATCCCTTCTACTGCGTGATCACTTCGACGTCGCGTTCACCGCTGCTAGCAGGTCACCAATGGCCAGTGCCTCTGCCTTGAAGTTTTCAAAGGAGTTGAAGCTGCCATAGGCTCCAGGATTGACTGCGAACACCATGCCCTTGCCGCAGTGGCTTGCCGCAGTGTTTGCGGCCTGTTCACAATGTATCCAAATGGGGTTCGTCTAAAAGAAAAAGAAACAGAAAGATCAGAATGGCTAGTTCCTGGTAGGATCCGTATTTGGCAAGAGAACACACGTACATCGTTGACGGTGAATTGCCGTGTGGGGAGTTCCCAGTCACTGGTCCCAGGTGCAACAGGGTTGCTGTGTGGTGTGGAGACGCATCAGAAACAAAAACATGCGGTGTGAAAATTCTGGGACGCACAAGCCTGTATCGAATCCGCCCTTTAAGGGCGTGCATGGCGCGGCAAAGCTTGACTGGGTCACAGAGTGGTTCTTGGGATGGAAGGTAAACTCGACGATATCTCCCACGTAGGCAGTCTGAAAAGGAGAGAGAGACGGTCAGCGCAACGGTCAGCATAAAGACTGATTGGTTGCCTCACGATGTAGGGAGGATCAAAGAGGAGGGCTGCAGAGTCGTTGCTGACGTTGATCTTATGGGTGGTTACCCCGCGGCCGGAGACCCCTGAGGGCCGGGCCGAGGCGAACAGAGCGAGTCCGCTGAGCAATGCGAAAGCAAGGAACATCATGGTGTTTTCGAGTCGTGAAAGTAAAAAAAGGCTGGTAGACAGAAGGGAAGGGATGTGAGGATGAGGACCAGCAAGCAATCAAGCCAGTTTATTAAATACCACACTCGGGCAGCGTCAGGTCACTCAGGTGTTTTGCACTGGCCGTAAATCATCAGTATCAGTACTGCCAGAGCACTTAAGACGAGCCGAAATCCCCGAGACAGCACTGGTCGGGCCACGATCGGTGCAAAGCATACATGGCAGTGTCACACTGCCATCGTTTCCCCTAATGGAAAGGCTCGCCAATATTACGAGAGCGCCTATTGTGAGGCAATTTAATTTTTGGCGCGCGTGATTAGCTATCCGGTCATCTTAGTCACCCGACAGCCAGCCTCGGGCAAGACGGTCTCTTTGGGCGCTGCCTTTGAATACAGTAAACGTAAACGATCATTTTCCGCCCAGTCACTCAGTAAGCGCATAGCAAGACGGGGATGAAGGCAATGGCCACAGGAATGGTCTTTGCACGTGCTGCCGAGCCTCCCGTTAGTGATGCGGTGCGCCGGGGGAGCAAGGTGGAGGCCGACGCATGAGCAATCTGTTTGAATGTTGTGATGGTTTACACCTTGTAACCATGTATTATGAAACATAACACGGGTAGGCCTGTGTGCAGTAGATGGGCAGAAGCACGCAGTGCTTTCCGATCGAGGATAAGGGGAGCCTGTCAGGCGAGCTCGCGACGGGTGGGCGGGCACCCTGAAGCGAGTTGGCGGTTATCAGGCCTGCGAATCTTATCATCGATCCGAAATCAGAATCTTGAGTGTAGAGGGTAGGCAAATTGAAAGTGAAAAGAAAGTGAAAGGGGTTCCTTGAAACACCCTGGTGGCAGGTGGCAGTGGCACGAACGAGAAGGATGCGTCACGTGCCGCAGGCGGCACGGCCACAACCCCAAACCGCGGGCGAACCACCGGCGAACCTCGGTACCCATTGTCTCAATTTCTTTTACAGTGTATCGGAGTCAAAGACTCAGGGAAACAACGCCCAATTCGATTAGTTTCTACAAGTAGTTGCCAAAGCAAGAAAGGCTCCAAACGAAATCACAATATTCTACATTTTCCTGGAGCTCAATTCCGGAGGTTTCCTCTAGGGCATCTACGTAATGACCACCTTTCCTCGGATACTTCTCCAACAGTTGCACAACCTCGGCCAGATATTCAGTCGATAGTTCCACTTCTCCGGCATACCGGTTTTCCGGCATACATTTTATGTTTCTGCAGCGCACGGGTCACAAAAGAAACGAGATGGTCGTGAACTCACGAGAAACCGGTAAGCGGGATGACATGATCGCCAAGCGTGCTATGGGCACAGCTGGGCAAGGGTGATATCCTTACGATTCGCTATGGTCGATAGAGTGTCCACAAGCTGCAGGTTGTGTCCAACATTCTTGGGGGTCCGTGGCTGTCTCAGCAAGACACGTACATCATTTTGGAAGCGATCGAACGAATTCCCGAAATCACCCTTTTCAATGTCTTTGACGATTCTTGATATGACCGGTGAGTAATCCACGACCAAAAGGGCTGTTGGGGGTCAGAAATGAGAGCACATGTATCATATGTCGATAAAAAGTATTTCAGAGCAAATGACATAACTGGACAGTCAAATTCGGTGCAGTAGTTCTCACGACCACGTGAGTGAAGGTACAGGCAACAGGCACGAGACACACATGACCGTACATGACCCACTTTCTAGCCCCCTGCTGATCACAACGAACACTGAGGCCGATGCGGAACTGAATGTTTTTCCCGAGCCTGTAAATTTCGTCCGGCCAATGATGATCCCTCCGCGTCCCACTTCATTGTCGCACAGAGGTGGATGCCAATATCATGGCAATCCACATTGCCCGAGTATATTATTTAGATCTAGATTAGATAGATTAAATGTCGTAGTCGTATGGTACCCACTCCACTCCAAAAGAAACAAATTACACGGGTTATACGGCTTGGGGATGAGGAACAGTAGCCAATAGTAGATTTGGCGAGACTAAGAGGCTAATAAAGGGAAATGGAAGATAAGAGATACGTGAAGTTGGCATATATGGTAGGTTGTAGGGGATCCAAGCGTATGGGGGATATTTGGTCTGGTTGGGGTCAAGGCGATCATCGTCATGAATGATGACTCGGAGTCGGAGCTGGTGTGGGTGTGGGTGTGGGTCACGATGAATATCGTGGACACGTGGGGGCTTGGCTATCAAACCGTTGACTGCCGCGCAGACGGTGTCGAGAAAACCGAGGTGTAGGAGGGTAATGAAAGGCGGTCAGGACGCACGGGAAACCCATCCACAAACCAGCTGTCTGCGCGTGGTCTGTGGCATGATGATGTGGGTTATCGACTCGGGGGAGTAACTGCGATGACGGAGGATGAACGGTTCAGTAAAGGGGTAACCATCAGGGCCATGATCCTGGTGACGGGAAAAGCGACATCCATTGGCACCGGTACCCGTTGCGCGGGGCGTTTCATGGCAATAGCCGAGCGAAACGACCTAGACGGTCACGGAGGGATGTGCTGGGGGGAAAGTCGACCAAATTTTCCGGAGGATTGACTGGGAAGTTCGTACGGACAAAGCGAATAGGAGTGCCTGCGACATTGCGCGCGTGTATATATTCGCTGAATGCGGCGCCTGAACTGCCTCTCGTAGGACATACGAGTTCCTCAAGCTTGGGTAGTACCTTTAGAGTTGGGTCGAAGCCAAAGTCTAGCATACGAGAGAGTTCTCCGGTGAGGCCGTTGGGGACACGAAGGGTCTTCACGTTATCAAATGACCTAAGAAGTTCACGCCACCGTCTGCGTCTGTCTTCATAGAACCCCATTAATGACAAATTATTTCCCTCGTAGTGAAAAATAAGATGTACCACCCCAGACATCAACGGTCTGAGAACATTGAAAATCTGCGCGATGGATGATAGCTGCCTGTCGAGTTGTTCGCAGATGACGTGTATACAGAAGGCATATGTCCTAGCTCCCTCATAGGGAAATACCCATGCGGCAACTCCCCCCTCATAGAACCAGAGCCTAGCATTGTTGAACCTGAAGCGCTCGGTTCGCATATGTTGTAGGAGGTATGGGACAACAAACGTGGCCTCGCTGAAGAACGTGATTTGGAGCTTCTCGAGGAGAGGGGTGTCCATTGGGGAGAGAAGAGCCCCCAAGTAAGTACTTGTACCTTGGAACCCAAACCAACGAAGATTCGGGAGTGTGACGTTTGTGATAGACGGGTTATCCAAGGGTTGCCCCTCAAAATCGATGTCGAGAACAGGGGACTGAAAGGAGATCCCAAGTACCTCTAGCCGGCGCATAAGTGAAAGTCGTTGAAGCAAGTCATTTGGGTGGAAGTAAGTCGAGTGCGGGATGGAATTAAGAGAAAGTGTCACAAGATCCACGGCAGTCGTGAGTAGTGGTGTTTCTAAAGGAAAGGCTAAAGTTTTCAGGAGAAGGTAGCGTAGACGTGGCGCTTGAAATTTTTGGGGGAACGTCAAGCTCATGTTGAACTCGGTCGAGAGCCCTAAATTGAGGTGTTCCAGCACTGGAAACTCTTCGTCTATAGCCCCGATTAACTTCTGTAGTTTTGAGCCAGGGACACGAAGGCGGATCCGACGGACTCGGCTACGATACCAGAGGGCGATCAGTATTCCCTCTTCATCCTGCACGGTTATATCGCGATCCTGGTCAACGTAATCCACGATAAGGGGCAAGGGTGGTGAATGTGCCAACATTCTCGCTACTGGGGTGCCATACGTGCAAACGAGGCAAAGGCCGAGGTGGGTTGTCGACGAGAGTACGAGCTCCCGCCATCGTCGACAAACGTGTGTGAGCGTGTACCACCAGCGTTCACGGCCCCATTCCCCACCCAGGAGGACCCGAGTATCGTCATCGGTTTTGTCGTCATCGAGGAGAACTGGTCGACAATGGTAAAACACATTGAGAAGTGAATCGTCGTCGAGGATGTGGATGGATGGGCTGTGTGGTCTGTCGCCCATGAGTTTGCTTATGATCTGGTAAGACATAGCAAAGAAGGAAGCGTACCTCCAGCGTCGGGACTCTCGGCAAGGTGCGCATTGGCCAAGCGTTCCAATGGATGGAAGGAAGAAGGTGGAAGAGGATAGTTGAGGCATAGCGGGGTAAGCTCTGACGAGTCGACGACGGTGACGAGGATGTGATTGCAGCAAGACGCTTAGACGCTGGCTGCCTCGTGGAGGCCTCATGCCATGGGATTCCGGAGCGCTGGAGCTTACAACACGCCCGGAGGCGCCGAACGTGCTCCCTTTACATAGCCTTCCCACCAAATCTCGACTCCCTCTGCTCCGTAGAGCTTATTGGCGCGTTGTAGCGCGGGAAAGAACGGATCTTTGACCAAGTGCTGTAAAGCAGATGGGATTTGGGAATTACTCCACAACTGACGGGTAATCTGGCTGTCATCCCCCGCTCTTGCTTTCTCCTGCACGCTACCCTCGGAGAAATGCCCAATTGCCTATAACTACAGACACAAATCAGGAGAATTCTCCAACTTCAGACCAGGCCCGGTTGGCTGCCCTGTGTGCCACCCAGCTCCAACCAACGCTGGGTCAGAGAGCATGATTCCGCTGCATAAGCGCCCATCCCCAAACTAACACTAAGGGGAGCGCCAGCAGCAGTGCGAGGAGGAGAGGCTGCGCAAAGAGGAAAGATTGCGTGAAGAGCCGAGGCGGTGAGACGAAAGCTCGACAGCGCGCCCCGGCGATTGCCACCGAAGAGCGGGGACAACGGGCTTGCAAGGAAGTGAGGCTTCATGCATCATGAGGAACCCAACCACTACGTCCATGGCAGACTCGGAAGTCCCGCAGAACGAGTAGCGAACACCAACCCAACCCACTTGATAAACTGCCCTCACTCACCGAGTCTTGAACATACGCGGACTCGATGAATATACGCGGGAACTCTTGACGACACGATGTGTCGTCCTGTTTATGAACCAAATTGTCATGATTTCGAAGTGAGCCGCCTGCTATGCGATCAAAAGGACTGATGTCATATGTTCGCAAGATAAATTACAAGTCTGTACCTAGAACGTCCACAGAAGCGTATACCATAAACCCTTTCCTCAGAATGACCCACAGTAACAAAAAAAAAGTTCGAACTCCCCATAACGCACGAGAATAATGATTGATATGGATGAAGCATGACACGCCCTCAGCGACGGCCCTACGATCCATTACCATGATATCCTTCCACCTGATGCATGTCGCCCGCAGGAGCGGGCACACTCAGACGCTGATAAGATTGGTCCGTGTTCGCAAGGCCGCTTCGGCCACGTTTGGCGAAGCGGTCACGCAAGCAGTACGCCGCGATCAAGGCGCCGCCGATGGATGACACGATGATGATTGGGATCTTTTCTTTCATAAACGAGCCGTTCGCATGGCTGCTGGTTGGTTGGGATAGGTCGACAGTTGTGCGGAGCGCATCATTGGCTTGAGTAGGAGGCTTTTTTGTGCGGTCGAGCCTGACATTCACGAAATCGGCGTGGGCAGCCGCGGGGTCTGTGACGGATAGCAACTGCACGTATGGGTTACCCCTCCTCAGAGTGCGGTCGACAAAATCGCCAAAGTTGATAAGGAGATAAGCGTTCCGGACTTTGCAGGTGAATTGCGTAAAATGGAGTCATGATTGTATGAGCGATGGTGGAGTCAAGAGTCACAGAACTTACGGAATGCCATCCCCAGGATGAGGTCGTAAGTTGAGGACTTGGCGGAAGAGATGGGTTGAAACTGGAATCGGGGCTTAGGATGTGATATAAGTTTTACGAGGACCAGACGTACTGCACCGGCGCAAGTCTGGCCATCTGAATTTGGCAGGAGGTCGGCATTCGTGTCAAGAGGGTGTACAGGATACGTCTGGCCTCCAATCTTGAAAGCGATATTAATCTCAGCGTCGCAAGGAATAACCCATAACACGCCAAAACCATCCACTTCTTGCAACGATGCACCGGGGATGCCAGAATATATCGCGTCAGACACCTCCCTTTTTAAGCAAACAATTTTTTTGGTTAATAAATGGACAACGATGATGACGCGAGCAAATGAAGGCAACGGAAAGGAAGGTAAACATGTGTATGATGATGTGTTTTACGCACGCGGGAACTTGGGGAAGTGAATACCCCGTGTCAAAAACCGCCGTCAGTTGATTCGGATTGGTAGTGCTCTTGACCCCAGTTGTAACCAGGATCGGTTGTCCATCGGGTCCAATGATCCCGTCCTCGTCCAGAAGCACCTGCCAATGTTGGTACTCGGAATCGAACGTTGGTAGGACAGTGACTGGCACTCGCGGTTGGTTTGTAATGTCCTCTAGGCCTTCCAGAGCCTGACCCACCGTGATATCGCCCGGGTACAATTCCGCGGGGTCATTCGAACGCCCGAGAAGGACCGTGAGGTAATTCCGATTCCAAAAGAGGAACTCGAAGTTATGTCGGAAAAGGCGATCAAGCACCGTGTCGCCTCGAGGTTGATTGTTGAGGGAAGCATAGATCCTCGAACCATTGTTGGGACCAAGGCCCAGATAACCTGTTACAGGCGGGGACTTCGATGTTCGGGTAACTTCCACTACAGGACAGAGATAGAGATGGAGTAGAGAACATAGCAAGGTTTTTGCTCACTGAATGCTTGATCAGGAATCGTAAACCCCACAAACTCTAATTGAGCTGTTTTGACCTCCCCTAAAGAATGAAGAAATTGAGATTTTGTCTGAATGGTTCGGGTGGGAGTCTACTTGCCAGTCACTTCGCCAATATCGTAAATGATACCTGATTGTATCCCCGTATCATTGGCGGCTGCTATTGGAGTCGAAACCCAGAGATCAGAGCTGATACAGGAAGACAATGTGAGCATCTCATCGCAATAAAGCTGCTAAGGCTTTGAATACCTTCCGGTATCGATGACAATTTGGATTGGCTGGCCCCCAAGAGTGATGTTAACCGAGTATTCCAGGTTGCCGTCATTTTCTAGGCCAGATATGTGGTACCTTCCGAATCCCGCTGGAAAGGCAGAAGTGCGAAGCAGGGGCAAAAGGAGGAGAAACAGGTAGGAAACCATGTAGAAGGAGGGAACTACGGAGATGATGGTGAACATGGTGACACCATTTTGTATGGTGCCTCATGCCACCATGCATGTCACTGTATGAGGTCCGAACGACACAGATGATGACAGATCAGTGCCTGAATGTAGGAGGGCGCCGAGTCAAATTGAAGCCTTCCCCTCCCCCTGAAAGAAGCCAACACAGTAAAGCCTAGAATGGTTAAACGTTCTGGCCTGAGCGCGCCTGAGTGGCAAGTGGTCCGTGAGTGTAGGTCGGTTCTACCGTCGGAGGTTCACGCGCGCTCACGGGCCGGTCCAGACACGCCCCTCTCCCGCTTTCCCGTGTTGCTCCTTGCTCCTTCCCTGGTGTATCTTCCCGTTCCCGCTTCTTCCTATGAACGTGTTGTACTGTGGTGCCTCAGTGGGAATGCTTCTGTGCATGAAAGACGAGTAGCGAACACCAACTCAACCCACTTGATGAACTGCCCTCACCCTGTCTTGAACATACGCGGACTCGATGAATATACGCGGGATCCTTTCTTGCGTGAACTCTTGACGACACGATGTGTCGTCCTGTTTATGAACCAAATTGTCATGAAGTCGAAGTGAGCCGCCTGCCATGCCAGCCCATGTGATCAAAAGGACTGATGTCATATGATGGCCGCAAGTCGTCGTCCCGCCCAACTCCCCTTTATATCCTTTTCTACTGGTCATCACCTAATTTGTCGCCATAGCCTACTCCGCTCTTTCAGCTTTCGTAGCCCTTGCCTCTTTGACACTCGTTGCTGGCCAGACTACACCAGCACCCGCCGCACCCAATGCTGAACCGACCTTCCCAGTACTGTAACCCCACTTTCCGACATCCCTGTCACGTACTCAGATTTGCCATACCAAGTTTTCACCTCTACATATGCCCGCGGGACACAGTCTGGCTATAATCAGTGCAATTCGACCACTCAGACTCGGAATCAGAACTCAGAGTGTCAGACCCTTATCGTCAATAGTATTTTTGATTTTTGCCTCTACGCCCCTGGCACACCGAACTCGACTATCAGTGACACGGAGGGCGAGGGAGTTGCTTGGTGCACAACGAAAGAACATGGCACGCGTGGAATTCCTCCTGGTACTTTTACGGGTCTTCAAGTACTGCGGCGTAACTGCGCAACGCGAACTACCTTCAGTTTGTCGGATTCATCAACCAAAGCAAATGTTAATATTCGGCCTGGTGACTCCAACCCTGCGGGCTACTGTCAAAACACTCTTGATCGCATCGGTCTTATTTACAACATGCCTAACCAAGGGTCAACGGTACCTTCGAAGTGTGCGACAGCGATGCTATGGATATTCCTGGTGTATACACTTCAGGCGGGCAAACCCTTTCCTACTCTCGTCCCGATTACATCGATACTATAGTACCTTACCCCCCCCTGTATCCCCGCCAGCTCGAATTGTCAAACATACCAGAGTTCCCAGATTTTCACCGACTTTGCCTCACTCGCTCCCTCTACGACCGCTGCCTCTCCAACAGGCACCGGAGCAAGCAAAAATAGTGGTATACGTGCGGGCAGTGCTGCATCTGCGTCTGCTACCGGATCCGGATCTAACGGCGCGGGATCAGTTTACGATATCACTCTTCTCGACCATCGTTGGAGTTTGCATTTTCTTTTGCATTCCTTGCCTAGATGCCTGTGCTCGGTTATGATCTCTTGCAAAATAGACGCTTTTGGGGTGGTACGCACAAAAAAAGATAAATTACAAGTCTGTACTAAGACTGCTAGAGCGTCCACAGGCGCGTATACAGTACTATAAACACTTTCCTCTGAATGACTTAACAAAAAAAGATTTCAAGCTCCCCATAACGCACGAGAATAATGATTGATATGGATGAAGCATGATACGCCCTCAGCGACGGCCCTACGAGCCATCACCATGATATCCTTCCACCTGATGCATGTCGCCCGCAGGAGCGGGCACACTCAGACGCTGATAAGATTGGTCCGTGTTCGCAAGGCCACCTCGGCGGCGTTTGGCGAACCGGTCACGCAAGCAGTACGCCACGATGAGTCCTATCAGAATCAAGGCGCCGCCGATGGATAACACGATGATGATCGGGATCTTTTCTTTCATAAATGAGCCGTTCGCATGGCTGCTGGTTGGTTGGGATAGGTCGACAGTTGGCCGCGGCTCGTTGTGGAGCGCATCATTGACTTGAGTAGGAGCAGGCTTTTCGGTGCCGTTGAGCCTGACATTCACGAAATCAGCATGGGCAGCCGTGGGGTCTGTGACGGATAGCAATTGTATGTATGGGTCGTCCCTGTACACGCCATAGTTGACAAGGAGATAAGCGTTCCGGACTTTGCAGGTGAATTGCATAAAATGGAGTCATGAATGTATGAGCAATGGTGGAGTCAAGAGTCACAGAACTTACGGAATGCCATCCCCAGGATGAGGTCGTATGTTGAGGACTTGCCGGAAGAGATGGGTTGGAACTGGAATCGGGCTTAAGATGTGATATAAGTTTTACGAGGACCAGACGTACTGCACCGACGCAAATCTGGCCATTTGAATTTGTCCGGATGACGGCATTCGTGTCAAGAGGGTGCACAGGATACGTCTGGCCTCCAATCTTGAAAGCGATATCAATCTCAGCGTCGCAAGGTATGACCCATGTCACGCCAAAACCATCCACGTTTTGCAGCGATGCACCGGGGATGCCAGAATATATCGCGTCAGACACCTCCCTTTTTAAGCAAACAATTGTTTTGGTTAATAAATGGACAACGATGATGACGCGAGCAAATGAAGGCAACGGAAGGGAAGGTAGACATGTGTTTTACGCACGAGGGAACTTGGGGAAATGAAAACCCCGTGTCAAAAACCGCCGTCAGTTGATTCGGATTGGTAGTGCTCTGAACCCCAGTTGTAACCAGGATCGGCTGTCCATCGGGTCCAATGATCCCGTCCTCATCCAGAAGCACCTGCCAATGTTGGTCCTCGGATTCGAACGTTGGTAGGATAGGGACTGGCACTTGCGGTTGGTTTATAATGCTCTCTAGGCCTGGCAGAACCTCGCCCACGTGATATCGCCCGGGTACAATTCCGCGGGGTCACTCGAACGCCCGAGAAGGACTGTGAGGAAATGCCAAGAGAGGTGGTTCAAGTTGCGGTACCGTTGGAACGTGCGATCAAGCACCGATTCGCCTTGAGGTTGATTGTTGAGGGAAGCATAGATCCTCGAACCACTGTTGGGACCAAGGCCCATAAGGCCTACTCCATTCGCGCCCAAAGCGGGGGTGTTCGATGTTGGGGTAATTTCAACTACAGGACAGAGATGGAGATGGAGTAGAGAACATAGCAAGGTTTTTGCTCACTGAATGCTTGATCAGGAATCGTATACCCCAAAAACTCTAACTGAGCTGTTTTGACCTCCCCTAAAGAATGAAGAAATTGAGATTTTGTCTGAATGGTTCGGGTGGGAGTCTACTTGCCAGTCACTTCGCCAATATCGTAATTGATACCTGATTGTATCCCCGTATCAATGGCAGCTGCTATTGGAGTCGAAACCCAGAGATCAGAGCTGATACAGGAAGACAATGTGAGCGTCTCATCACAATAAAGCTGCTAAGGCTTTGAATACCTTCCGGTATCGATGAGAACTTGGATTGGCTGGCCCCCAAGAATGATGTTAACAGTGTATTGCAGGTTGCCGTTATTTTCTAGGCCAGATATGTGATACCTTCCCACTGGCACCGGCGGTGGCCGCCTAAGGGCAGAAGTGCGAAGCAGGGGCAAAAGGAGGAGAAACAGGGAGGAAAACATGTAGGAGGGAACTACGGAGATGATGGTGAACATGGCGACACCCTTTTGTCTGATGCCTCATGCCACCGTGCTGCCCGACGTGCCCGTGCATGTCACTGCATGACAATCTGCATGAGGCCAATGCGCGCGAGCGCGCGTACGACAGGTCAGTGCCTGAATGTGGGAGGGCGCCATGTCAAATTGAGCCTTCCCCTCCCATGAAAGTAGCCAACATAGTAAAGCCTAGGAATGGTCGTTCCAGCCTGAGCGAGCCTGAGTGGCAAGTGATATCATATTTCTGACCGTAGGCCGTAGGTCGGTTCTATCGTCCGTTTCCCCCGGAGGCTCGCGAGCGGCGAGCCGTCACAGTCTCACAGACACGCCCAAGTAATGCGTCCCGCTTTCTCGTGTTGCTCCTCTCTTCCCGTCCCCGCTTTCTATGAACGTGTTGTACTATGTGCCCTCAGTAGGGAATTGGGAATGCTTCTGTGCATGAAACACCCGAGTTGACCATTAATTACCATGAATGTCTCTGTACACTGAAATATCCAAAGTGACTTGGAATCAAATAAGATTGACGTTTTATGCCTGCATAAGTTACCTTGCGTTCACATTCACGAATCACGAATCACGACGCTGTGCAATCTGTCCATCAACGCATCAGCGTATCAACCCCTATCCGAAAATGAAGATGTCGGACCCCGGGGAGTCCCGCAGGACGAATAGCGCCGGACACCAACCCAACCCATTTGATGAACTGCCCTCACTCACCAGACAGGCAGCTTCCACACATCGTCTCTCAGGCTGGCGCGAAGAGTCGGGTCCATCCATCTCCCCTCCATCTATGCCATCGGAAACGGCTACATTCCGTCTTGGTATTGTTCCGAGAAAGGACTAGTATGCCTCGCCTTGGCAGTTGGCAGCTTGCGGCCTTGCTGCAAATAAAGCGGGTAACGACGACCTCTTTGACGTCGACTTGCTAGATCCGACGGAAACCTACAAGCCTTCCACACGGCTGCCCCCAACCAACCTAACCCAAGTACGAAGACCACTAGCATGCTGCATACAGTACATGGGAGCCTTGTACCGTACATGCCTTCGCTAGCTTGTTCGCTAGGCAGACGCGCACAGGTCCCTTGAACCTGCCTACCCCCACCCGACGCAGGTCCACCCACCACCCCAAAGGAAAGTGCTTACACTGACGAGATCCAGCCTCTGTCCTCCTACCCGGCCCAAGTAGCCCACTGGAGCGCATGGCGAGTCGCATCCCCAGCTTGAAGCCTTGAAAAGATCAGCCCGGACCGTCTCCCTTTTCCGGGCCGAGGGACCCGCACAGCGCAGGCGGCAGCCTAAGGGAGCCACCTTCTCGCACGCGGGCGCATACCACCCTCGTACGTGTTCACTCCGTTCTTACTTCCCTGGCTCTTGCTACCGTTCGCCTGGGAAAGACACACTATGGTCACAATGACCATGACTCGTCTCGCGGGCGCGACTGGCGGCCCGTCTCAAGTCGGTGCCGGAGCTACTGTACCACTGGTCGTGCTGGTTGGTCATTCTGGGAGTTTTCTGTCATGGGAGGAGACTAGTACTCCTGGGCCCCCGCCCCACAAATTTGACTTTACGCGCGTACGGCAAGGACCCGCAAGGTGAGAGCCTGAGCGCGAACACCAGGACATGTAAGTATGATTGATTGATTGATTTTTACATTTAGTGATTGGTGGTCTTAGAAACCATGTACGTCCTTCAGTGGGGTTTCTTCCCTTCGAATAAATATGATATAAAAGTCCGAAAAGCAATGTGTTGAGGTATTGGGTACAACAATGAATAATGCAAGCAGAAGAAAGCATACTGTATAAGTCAAGGGAGTATGTAGATGGTATGGCGCATGATACTGGAAGTGTCAAATGGCACAGCCGACGTACGCGCATACCTATCGTGGATTCATGGGACAAACATCCGCCGGGCCAACTTTCCATTCCCAGGATGGACCTACAGTAATTGAACAAAGGGGATAGATGAGTGAATAAGTATTACACATCTGGCGCACGAGGGTTGGAGTGGTGAGTAGAACGAACCGAGTGGGGTCGATACCTGTTGATCCGCGCTGGCCCACAGACTAATAACCCCCATGGCTGAGCCTGGCCCGCCGATCTGTACGCCCTCGGTGACAAAGCGACGCTGTTCGTCGGCTGGGCCCTCGCGGTAGGTTAACTAATACACCACATTGTTAGTCTCGCCCACCGCACTGCACCGCCCTTCCCCCCTCCCAATTTATTCAAACTCCAAGAGGGAAAGAAGGGGGTGCGAATGATAGAATGAACGAACCATTGACCAGCGCACGTCGCCAGACGCGACCATCTGGACCGTCCCTCGCAGCTCCCTGATCTCCGAGTCGCCCGAGTCCGCCCCGGTGTGCATTTGGCCTTCAAAGTGGATCTTGGGTCTGCCTGGCCATAATGCGTGCGCACGAGAGTACCGCGCGATGCGCAGCGTGAACGGGAGGATCCGCATCACCTCGTTCGATGTCGGCTTGCTGAAACGCTCTGCAAGCGGTTTCGCCTGCGCGTGTGGAGCGGGAAAATATGGTTGGTTGACTTGGGTTACTAGACAGTAAGTTAATGAGGATGGGAAGGGCGCACGTTGTTGTCTGTGGGGGGAGTCAAATTAATATATGTAGATCATGCGGATATGGTCGCACGCCGTGCTACGCACCGACCAACTCGGGATAATCCAACCAACAGACACATCGTCTATCGATGGCCCAGGTAAATGTTTAGCACGAAGTATCTTCCCACGAGAAGAGGTAGATTGACGCACCGCCACTGTCCTTCGACACCAGCCCAGTCCCACCCTTCCCCGTCCTTAAACGTCTGTCCCTCCTCGCCCCTGCACTTGCCCGCCACCACCGCCTCAGGTGCAGCGGGCGGGAAGCCGGGCGCGGAGCACGACCTAAGTCCCTGGAGGCTGAGAAACGCACGGAGGACGCCCTGGTGTCGATCACTCCTGAGCAAGTCGCGCAAATTGAACTCAAGCACTAGGCGCGCTGCCGCAATCCACGCCCAGTCGAAGTGCAGCAGCTGGTCGCCTGGCGTATCCTGGGGAAAAATACGAGGCGCACTGGAGCCAGTTGCGTGGAGCGGATAGATCGAAGTGATGTTAAGCGTACTGTCATCTCCAGCGAGAGTGAGTGAACACAAATAAAGAGGAAGGAGGACGTACCATTGGCAGGCAGGGTCTTGTCCTGTCCTGACTCGTCGTTGTCTTTGTCTTGACCAGCGCTATTAATCAGAGAAAAGTTAATACTTTCCAGGTCAAGGTTGGTATCTGGGATCGGTGCGACCGGCGGGACAGCCGTCGGTGAAGCAGATTCGAGTCTGTCCACTGGCACGTCTTCCTCTTCTGCAACAGCCCCGAACCTAAATTCTGCGCGATCGCAGAAGAATTTGAAAGACAATCCATTTCGAGAGGGAGGAACGGCCCAAAATAACGGGACGGGCTGAGGTATGACATGTTGAAAACCCGGACCCGCGCCAGGCGGCGCACATCATCCTGGGATGTCGTGGCCGAGCTACCGAGCACTTCGCCGCTGTCGATTTCGCCGTTCCTCTCTGCGTCACTGTCATCAAGTCCAGCTTCCGTCTGGTCCAACCGCTCTGCAAAACCCGCTGTGCTCTTAATGGGCGCCATCAGGCCGATTCGTGCAACGAGTTTTACCAGCAAGCCATCCCACACGACGGGTTTCTTCTGAACGTCGATTTCGCCATTTTCTGTGAAAGCTGAGAGACGGACCATCATCGCGCGGGGCAGCCCGTGCTCGAGGACCCGCCCGAGCCAGGTGATGTTACGCGAGCCCAATACGTGCGCGGGAAGAGCGTGTGCGGCAAGTAAAAGTGGAGAAAAAATCGGGTGTGGGTGTGGTAGACTGCGTGTGCGGCAGTCGGATGCCATACAGGCGAGTTCGTCGTAGGGAAGCGGTGCGGCGGTCAAGACTACGCGGAGGAGAGTGTCTAGGACGGTGTATAGCTCAGCATCTGTGGAAGGCAAGCTAGATGAGGCATCGTCAAGAGGCTGGGTGCGTCTTCGGATGAAAGATTCAGCCCAGATGCGCAGCTTGTATTCGTCCTCCCAAGAGAAATCGTGACTGGAAAGATGGTCCTTTGCTTTGCCTTTACCTTTGTTGGTGATTGCGTTTAGCTGTTGAGGTTGCGCTGCTCTCCCGAGGGCACGCACGTCAAGAGCAGGGCGTGGGTCATCAAAGAGGATAAGAAACATTTCGCGCCAGAGATGCTTGTGCGGCTGGTGGTAGACAAGAGCACGAAAGGGACGACATGTCTGAGCGAGTGTGGAAGGGGCACGGGCATCGCCGAGAAGTGTCGAGATAATGATGATCTCTTCGATAAGTTCGGGGGGAGCGAGGAAAGCGAAGGCTGGAAGTGAAGCATGTCCCTAGCTGCGGACGCGACTTGAACTAACAATGGTAAGTTACACTAGACCCTGATGTGGGACAAGTTCAGCGGATCACAGTGGCATTGCCATCGGTCGACTTACCAGTAAGTTAGATCCAGTATTGGGTCCAGCACGGTACTCAAAGTCTCGGAGTCAAAGACGTGTTGAGGTCAGATTTAAGTGAGGGCCGGGACCCTTTCCCAGGGTACTTGTGCTTTCTCACAGTCACTTTGCAGTCACAAGTGATGCGATGATGTGATTTCTAGCTGCGGTCGGGCGCAGATCTAAATATACAGAAATTGCTCGCTCCCAACCGGAAGTAGACACGGAACGACAAGTGGATATCGCCGGGGACAGCCACTATCCCGGGTCACGGACGTCATTTTTGCCGCAAGCGCAAATTTGAACTTAACAGGGACATAACAAGGACAATCATGACGACTCATTCCCTTCTCGCTCAACCCACAGACCCATCATCGATAATCAGATGCAAAACGTGCAAGATTCCCCTCCCCAACGCCACATGGAAGAACTGCGCTAGCTGCCGTAGAAACAGGGCAGAGAGTCACCGTCGCTGGAAGAAATCCGCCGAGTTGAGGTCGTTGAGGGGCATGATCGCTGCCTCTCAGGTGGGAGAGATAAACATGAGTAAGTGCCTGCTCCATCTGCTCCAACATCATGTGCAAGTCTAAACCTTGAACGACATTCATCATTACTGCTCTGAACCGTAGGTTTCAATACCCCATCGCAGGGTCCTAGCCGTATGGTACCTCCAGATCACCAGCGTGACCATCCCAACGAGCCCGACCGTCATGGAGATCCAGTAGGAAGCTCACGACTTGGCAACAACCAACCCACAACGACCTCTGCCTCCACTACACTACACCCTGTTCCAGTTATATTATATCAATGGTCGGATGAACTTATCGACGCGCTCTCGAGGCTACCCCCGTGCTCCAACTTCATCGGCAAGTTTTCTGTCGTCGCGGATCCAGCGGTGAACAATCCTATGCGGACAAACATGTTCGCAAACCAACTCCGCGCCAGAGGGATCCCCATCTCGTACGCCGCTTTCGCACTTTTTCCACAATCAGCTTGACTTCTTTACTCTGTTGGGGCAGAATAAGTTCGCGGCCGACATCGCTTAACAATGGCAGCAGCAATTCGTATGCGCTTGTCTTTTCCTGCTCTTGCCAGGAGGCATGTCAGGGTCGGTTCATCGTCGCCGTCGACGATGATGACTCACATCCCTACAATGTGCCTGGCCAACGCATCGGTGCACTCAACTTGCATCCGGTCTGAGAGCAAAATACAACGCATGCTATACCTACCTCGCACCCACACTCCGACCTATGCGTTTCTCTTGACTAGGTCTTTCATCTTGACAGCATGCCCCAGAAGACGTGTACATATGCGCTTCGTGTTACGTTACGTTTGTGTGTCTTTGAGCCCGTGTATCGAAGATTGCGCCACTGCAGTTATTGTCACCGCTTCTAATCCATATCTTTGACCTACTTAGTCGGCCCGAGATGTAAATTGGGATGTCCGAGCCTCGGATAGGACAGCGACCCACTTGGCCCCGTGTTAGCTAAGTCGCGCCCAGGCCACCAGGCCAGGTCAAGGGTACCTACGGAACGGCACGGCAGTTTAGGTGACCCAACCAACATGTAAAATCACAGCAACTCCAGGGAAGCGACACAAAACCGCGTGGTAAAATCAATCCTGGATGTACAGTAGTGCATTGTTTTATTTCCCTTGGTGATATCTGTGCGCCCTGCCTTGCCCCGCACCCATGTACCAATATGGTACTGTACTGTACACGGTGCTAGCCACATTCAGGACCCAGGCCCCTGGTTCAGATAAGGTTGTCACAAAAAGCTCATGTGGATCTCGCTACTGTGCCTTGTCTAGTACAGGTAAGGCAAATGTCGGCTGCATTCCAGTATGCCGGGATCCTCGAACACTGTATGGCTGTAACTTACTACGACTTGGACCACGAATACGACCCATGACTAATTTGAGTGAAATAGAAGCTGGTTAACAGTACGTACTGTCTCGGAATACCTACCGAGTGCTGTTCTCTCGAAAGGGGGCCGCATACACTAAACTCCTCGGATCCGCGGCTTGGATCCCCTAATTGGGAGCGACGTCCCCGTTTCCTCCCTCCTTTTTGGGACTCTTTATTATTGCAGCCCGGATGCAAGCAAGCTACACCTTATTCAGGCCCAAGAGTTCCATGAGTACTTCTTTCTATATCACCCACCGGAAGAAAAAAAAATTTCCTGAAGCGTACACTTGCTGCCTCTTCGAGCCTCTTCCTTCCCACCTGAAGCGGCAGAGTCGGCCTGTTGCGCATCAGCATCATATGGTAGCTGAGCGCTGATAGCGCTGATCTGTCATCATTATCAAGACAAAGGCGATGTCCAGACCTCCTTGTGACGACGTTAATCTGACCTAATCAAGGCGGTGGTACCATCATATGACTAGACGCTCCCAGGAACTGAAGCTCAAGTATTTTCTGCTTTTTTCTGGACCTAGAGGGAGATGACGATAGCTATGTGCACCCCACGCGGAAAACTCGGCCTCGGCCTCGGCCACTACGCGGATGGGATTAATGAGGATGCCCGAGAAGTTATTCAGCGCGACTTCGCAGAATTTTTTTCAACATCCATGATACCCGTCTTCAGTAACATCAGGCGACAGGCGGCGCCGAAGCGGATTTCAGGTGGGTTCTCCCTTACTCAGTACCATTGCTGTCATCGGTTCGATGGGGCGACCCCGAACCCACCCTATGCGAACCCACCATCGCCGGCCTCGCCCCATTTGGGTCCCGCTGTTGTAGTATTTCCGGTTCTCCCGCCTGTGCGGTTCAACCTCCTTATCCTGTAGCTGTTCTCACAATCGAGGCTGTCATCAATGCTGGGTGCGACCGCGTCCGAAATTATAATACGGACCGTGTGTCCTATTGCCTGACCGCCAAGGGCACGCACTGTCTGATGTCAATCACAAGGGTTGAGATCTTGAGATCGTTGACAGGCCAATCCAGATCACGCACCAGTCCCAGCAGTGGCTGCGATGTCCGAGTTGGAGGCTGTGGTTGCCTTCGTAGCGGATACTGCAATTCCGACGGTTGCAGAGGAAATGGCTGTACATACATCATAATAGATGGATCTCAAGGAGTTGACACTATTCCAGAGTTAGGAACGGGGAAAGTAGAGCTTGTCAAGGATACAGTGATGATACCGCAGGACTCGTTGGTTGATGATGCGGGGCGTATAGGCTCGGGTATTTGGGTATCTTAGGGTATCATGACACTTGCACTGAGATATCCGCTCTGATAGAACTCAATTTTCTTTGTTACTTGGCTATCGCTGAGGGAAAATGAAGAAGGAATCACGTACAAGAATCAGGATGGACAAAAGCGCAGGGCAATTTCTGGCGTGAGGGACAATCGGGATCTCATAGGGTCTTGAGTTTGCTGAGCAGTCTTCTGCTGCTGTTGCTGCTGCTCCCTACTTGATGTTATCTAAATACGGCAGCGCCATATTACTAGTCTGATCTTCCACAATGCTCCTGAGCTTCAGGCGACGTCCGTGGAGTGGTGATTGTAGGGAGGCGGCCCACGGACGGGTTGATGGTTCGGTCTCTTTCGGTTTTTATCCTCGGGGCTGACGGTGGGGCGGCGGAAAAGGGGACGCGAACGCGTGTAGGTAAGACTGAGAGCTAACGGGTGGCGCCGGGGTGTGAGAGAAGGCGTCAGGTGTCATGGGCTTGTCTTTTCGGATTGTACGGCGATGCCAGTCGTTACACGCCGAGCGAAGGAAGGCACCGAAACGGATTCAGTGGTCGCGTCGCGGGCGGGTGGGCAACTTTGCAGAGCAGGCAACCTGTGAAGTGAATTTCAAGTTCGTTATACGGGAATGTACTCGTCGTCATCGCTCCTCGAGTCGGAGTCCCTTCTTCCAAATCGGAGGAATTATCGCTGTCATCTCCTCCGCCTTACGCTTGCGCTTGCGATTTTTTCGGCTTGAAGCGCATGAGACCTGGAGCTAGAAGAAGGTTCCGTTGGTGAAGCGGTAGCTGCAGAGGCGGGGCAGATGCGGGCACACCGTGACGGCAGGTAGTGGAGGATAGCAGGACTATGCACTATAATCCCCTTGCTCGTCGCCACGCAGGACGAGACTCGGCAAGGATGAACCCGAACGATGGTCTACTGACCCACATGTTACCGCGCATGATATCCTTCTCCCGAGAACGCACGTCGGCGCGCATGTTTTCTAGGTCATTGCTGAGCTGCGTCGAGCTGAGCATCTCACGCTTCATAAATATCATAACGCCAGTCATGACAAATTCGACTGGGTTGACTCCCCGCGTGAAGGCTTTTATTGTAGATCTTTTCGCACGTGATGGGGCAGGCCACGCAGATGTCGAGCACATCCGTGGACAACTTAGGTCGGACGGGTGTTGACCACTCTTCATATTTGGGCAGAGGGCGGTACTCGTGAAATTGTCCAACAAGGTAGACGATTGAAGCTAGCTCATGGGGGTAGCGCCCAACGGCCCCAGTCAAGAGAGTTGCCAAAGCCGTCATCGCCGAGAACTTGACCTGAGACTGGATTTCGCGGATAAAGTTAGACAAAGACCAGCATAGCTTGCATGCGCTCTACTGTGCGTCAGACGGTACGTTGGGGGTGTTGATGGATTACATACCAGCGGTGTCAGACTAAGTGTCAACCTCGTGTCCACCAACAAAGTCACGTGAAAGTCACATGCTTTGATCGGTGTACATCTCCTCCCGCGACAGGAGCCTGAGAAACCCACCACCACGACTGGTGGTAGCTCCGGCACCGACACAAGACCAGCCTGCTAGTCCCCCGCGAGACGAGCTATGTGCCACGGTAACCATAGTCCCTGTGTCATTCCCGAATGCGAACAAGAGTGGGAACGGGAACGGGGAGTAAGAGACAAGACGGGGGGAGCACTTACGGGTAGCAACAGCGCCCGCGTTCGTGCTCGTAACCACCAGGCAGCGAGAGTGGCTCCCATAATTTAGGTGGCGCACTATGCCCCGCCTGTGCTGCGCGGATCCCTCCTTTGCCCTGAAATGGGGGATGGACCGGGCTCGGTCTTGACGGAGACGCAGGAGGCGATTTCGCTTCTCCTCTGCCCGGGCGGAATCGGGATCGCACTGGGTTTTCTGAGCAACCTGCTGCTGCTGCTGCTGCTGCTGCTACTACTACTGCAGGAAGAAGAGGGAACCCCCTAGTTGTTGTTATCTCAATACGGCTGCCTATATCACTAGTCTTGCTTCTCGGGCTTCGGCGACGTCTGTGGAAGTGGTAATCGTGGCTGTTGACTTGTTGTAGGGCTTGCATTTGATATAGCTTTAATCTCGGCCGAAACCGTCAAAGTTGCTCCAACTTCTCAAGAGCCCCGAGGCCGGCCGGGGCGATAGCACTACCTAGCACCGGTTCGTCTGGTGGCACGTCCGTCGCAGGAGCGACAGCCATGGGGACGTAGATACTGTGGCGGGTGGTGCGGCCCGGGTGCTACGAGGCGGTCTATCGGCGGCCCAAAGGCCGTTGCTGTGATGTGATGGTTTGGTCTCTTTCGGTTTTTATCCTCGGGGCGGCAAAGGGGCGCAAAAGCCGTGTGAGTTTCGAACTGAGAGCTAACGGATGGCACGCGGGGTGTAAACGAAGGCGTCAGCGTCGTGGTCATTTTCGGATTTTACCGCAATGCCTGGTTGCACACGGCGGAACGGAACGGAGGAAGGCACCGAAGCGGGTTCAGTTGTTGTGGGGCGGGTGGGCAACTTTGGAGAGCGGGTAACCTGTGAATATTGTGAATCTTCGCCATATGGGGATGGACTCGTCGCCATCACTACCTCCTTCCGAATCTATTGCTGTCATCCTCTACAGTACTGGACGCTTGCGCCTGCGCTATTTGACATAAACCGATAGCGTGGACTGTGCACTCTCGTTGCGCAAGACGAGTCTTGGTAAAATTTCCAGGATGAACCTGAACAGTAGTGAGTAGTCTACTGACCCGCTCGTTACTACTGTACACCACAGAACACGCGTCGACGCAAATATCATCTACGCCTTGGCTGAGCTACGTCAAGCTGAGCATCTCACGCGTCATGAATATCATAATGCCAATCATCACAAATTCGACTGGGTGACACGCCGCGTGAAAGCTTTATTGTAAATCTTTTCGCGCGCGATGGAGAAGTTCACGCGAAAGATGTAGAGCCCACCTGTGGACAACTTGGGTGGGACGGGTGTTGACCTTGTCAACCACTTTTCCATGGTTCGGGCAGACGGCGGTACACTGTGTGCGGGATGGTACAGTAAGGTAGACTAGTCCATGGAAGTTGCGCCCGACGGCCCAGTCAAAAGAAAGACTACGCCCAGCTGTAAGCGCTGGAGTCATGTGTCAGTTACGATAGGGAAAACAAAGGTGGCACCATCGGGGACACCCTGAAAAACTTCACGCTTGATGGGTTCATCCGACCTTTGATATTCTATGACTTGGACAGGCTGTGGTACAGTGGAGGCTGGGACCGTTCGAGGCCGCGTTCGCTTCTTATTGAATTTCCACGATTGTCGGCCTCAGGCTCGTCAGGTTGCTGATCTCGAGGTGCCGTATGGCCAGCACCCTGCGACGACGTACTAGAATCTACGGTTCAGAGCTGCGACGACGAATGTTGTCTAGGGTTTGGATTTGCATATGGTGTTGGCGCGGATAGAGCGGAGACTCACTCAGGTTCATCCCTTTCTGCGGCAATCACGCCCCTCAAGGACCTCAACTCAGTGGATTTCTTCTATCGGTGGTAACTCTGTCCCGTTGCTCCGGCAGCGCAGTTCTTCCAGTCGGGGAGGGGAGCTCTGCACGTTTTGCATCTGATTATCGATGAATCTGTTGGTGGTGGAGAAAGGGAATGAACGTCCCTTGTCGTGTTTAAATTTTTGCACAAATGTCTTCCTTCCGTGACCCGGGACAGTGGCTCAACATCACCGCGGCGATATCCACTTGTCGTTCCGTGTCTGCTTCCGCTTCCGGTATATTTAGGTCTGTGCAGGTCTGCGCCCCCATTCCCCGCCCTCACTTGAATCTGACCTCAACACGTCTTGAGTACAGTACAGGTAGGTCGACCGATGATAGAGGCCACTGTGACCTACTGAACTTGTCCACGTCAGGATTAAGCGCTACTTAAGCCCAGTCTCCAGTCTGTGTCCGACTGACTCCGACAGGGGTAGTATGCCCCACTTCCGTCCTTCGCTTTCCTCGCTTCCCCTCGAACTCATCGAAGAGATCATTATCATCTCTACACTTCTCGGCGATGCCCGTGCCCCTTCCACACTCGCACAGACATGTCGCCCCTTCCGTACTCTTGTCTACCACCAGCTGCACAAGCATCTCTGGCGCGAAATGTTTCTCATTCTCTTTGACGACCCGCGCCCTGCTCTCGACGTGCGTGCCCTTGGGAGAGCACCACAGCCTCGACAACGAAACCCAATCAACAAAGGTAGTAAAGGCAAATCCGAGAACTGCCTTTCCGGTCGTGATTTTCCCTGGGAGGACGAATACAAGCTGCGCATCTGGGCTGAGTCATTCATCCTCAGACGCACCCGGCCCCCCTCTCAGCGTCTCTCTCCTCTCGTGATGCTTCATCTGACTTGCCTTCCACCGATGCCGAGCTATACACCGTTCTAGACACCCTCCACCGCGTCGTCTTAACCGCCGCGCCGCTTCCATACGACGAAGTCGCCATTATGACATCCTACTGCCACACCAGTTTGTCACATCCACATCCGATCCTCTCTCCACTTTCACTCGCCGCGCATACACTGCCTTCCCTCGTCTGGGGTTCCCGTAACACCAGCTGGCTTGCACGCGTCCTCGCTCATGGACTGCCTCGCGCGCTAATGTCCCGTCTCTCTGCGTACGACGGAAACGGCGAAATCTACTTCCAGAAAAACTCCGTCATGTGGGATGGCTTGCTGACGAAATTCGTTGCACAAGTTGGCCTGATGACACCTATTAAGGGTACCACGTGTCCTGCAGTGCGGCCGGATCATACGGAAGCTGGACATAATGGCAACGACGAAGAGAGGGAAAGCGACATTGACAGCGACGAGGGGCTCGGTACTCCGGCTACCATATCGCTGGGCGATTTGCGCCGCCTGGCCCGCGTCCGCGTGTTCAACCTGTCATACCTCAGCCCGTCCCGTTCTTTTGGGCCCTTCCACGCTCTCGAAGTCCCAGAGGCTAATACTATGGACCTATATCATCTTTGCCGACCGCTATCCCGCCAGTCCCGCCGATCCCAGATCTCAACCTAGACAGTTGTGGCTTTTCTCCGCTTCTTGATGACGCCGCCGGTCGGGACAACTATAACGACGAGACAGACGGGGACGAGAATCCGCCCGCCGATGGTTCGTCCTCATTCTTCTCTTTCTTTGTACTCAATCTCATTCCCGCTGGAGATGGCAGTGAGACTCTGATCTCTTTGGTCCATCTGATCAAGGCCACTGACTCCAGTACGCCAGGGATGTACTCTTCGGATACGCCTAGTGACCAGCTGCTACACATCGATTGGGCGTGGATCGCGGCTGCGCGCCTAGTGATCGAGTTCAACTTACGCGATCTGCTCAGGAGTGATCGCCACCAGGGCGTACTCCGTGCAGTTCTCAGCCTTCAGGGGCTCCGGTCGTGCTCCGTGCCGGGCTTCCCGCCCACCCACCTGAGGCGGCGGTGGGGGCGAGGGCGAGGGGGACGGGCGTTTAAAACGGGGAAGGGTGGGACTGGGCTGGTGTAGAAGGACAGTGGCGGTGCGTCATTCTATATCTTCGCCTGGGAACATACCTGTGTTAAAGATTGACCTGGGGCAACCAACAGACGATTTTTCTGTACGATGGATTATCGCGAGTTGGTAGGTGCGTTGTCCGTAGTATCAGCATGATCCACATATTAATTTGACCCTCCTACAGCCAATAACGTTCGTCCTCCCTTCTAGGCACTCAAACCAATTAACTAACCAATCGAATCTTACCCTCTCTTCTGAAAAAACTGCATGCATGCGCACACAAAACACACAGGCGAAACCGCTCGCAGAGCGTTTCGCCAATCTGGCACAGAACGAAGTGATGCGGATCACCCCGTTCACGCTGCACATCACGCACTACTCCCGCGCGCACGCAGCATGGCCAGGCCGCCCCAAGATCCACTTTGAAGGCGAAATGCACATGCAGCACGCCGGCACCACGGTGGCCGATCCTACCGGTGACTCGGGTCACAGGCTCTTGAAAGGGATTGTCCACATGGCCGCGTCGGGCGACGTGCGCTGGTCACTTGTGCGTCAATTCCCTCTCCTTCCTGCCAGCGGGTGTTGTGTGAGAGACTGATAATCTTGGATGCGTGTATTAGCTTAGCTACCGCGACGACGGGCAGCGTCGCTATAACATCGAGGGCGTACAGCTCGGCGGGCTCGGCTCGGCCATGGGTGTCATTAGTCTATGGGCAAGCGCGGATGTGGAGCAATCTGGCCCAATAATCGGTGCGTAATCCACACTACGCCGTGTTGTCACTCATTCACTCATTAAACCCTCCATTTGTTCAATTCCTGTAGGTCCAACCTGGGCATGGAAAGTTGGCCCGGGGGATGCTTGTCCCACGATAGGTGGGCGTATACGAAGACCCAGTTAACTTCGCGGCACTGTCAGTCACAGCGGCCCTGGGTTTGGCCACGTGTCGGCGGAAGGAATGGTTCTCACACTCGACCTCAACGTTGACTCCGATGGGATGCCACTAGAATGGGAGAATATGCTCGACAGCATACTGTGGCATGAGCTTCTGCTGCCATTCATTCGTGGTGATGCCAGTGATGCGCAACGCAGGTGACGCTGGCGGCGCTATTTGGCGCATCCGCAGTAACATCCTCCCGCTCCCTTGATTTTTATTTCTATGCTGTTTTCCTGGTTGCATTTATTCATTGTCGTATCCAATACCTCATATACGCATATTTTGTTTTTGAAATTCTATGATACTGTATTCTGAAGGGAAGAAACTAGTTACTAAGGCCGCCAATTGATCAACTGTAAAATCAATTATGTTCACATCATAACTTATGGACGACGTGTGCCTTTCAAAATGTGTACGGGAGGCCCTCGACTCAATGTCTAGAAGACAAGACGATGAAAAAAGGAACGAAGGAAAATGACCTATTTCGCAAGGGGGAGACAGTGATGTTGCTGATGGCGATAAACATTTAATGGCTATTTACTGGCGCGATCGATGCGTAGGCATGGCACAAAACAATCGCGTGATATTACAAATCAAGCCTAAAAAATAAGGGTGCATAGAAAGGATATTGAGGTCACCACTGTCGGGGCTGATCAGCCCAACCGCAGCTCTGAAGAAGAAAGGGACCGACCGGAGATGCACATACACATAAAACTGAAGCTCTACCTGACAGTAATCAAAACCCAGGACCGCCACCGTCGCCGCCGAGAGGACCACCAGCAGACGCCCTCCGCTCGCGTAGGAACTCCTGGTATTCACGCTCTCGCTTTGCCCGTTCGCGCGTAAAGTCGAATTTGCGAGGCGCGTATCCGATGGGCCCAGGGGAACTACGCCCCCTCCCACGACTGGAGATACTCCCAGTGTGACTACCACCACGACCGGCGGTAGCACCGATGCCGACGCCGACGCCGACACTGAGACGAGCCGGCCAGTCGCGCCCGCGAGACGAGCTACCCGCGCTATGGTAACCATACTCCCTGTCGTAATCCCTGTCTCTGTCCCAGGAACGCGAACGCGAACGAGAACGGGAACGAGAGCGCGAGCGCGAGCGGGAACGGGAGCGGGAGCGAGGGGAGTAGGAACGGGGCGACCGTCTACGGGGGTAGAAACGGCGCCCGCGTTCATACTCAAACTCCCGTCGCGGCAGCGCGCGGTGATCGTAATCACGGGGGAGCGAGAAGTGTGTCCGGTAATTTAAGCGGCGGACCATGCCGCCTGCGCTGCGCGGGTCCCTCCTCGGCCCGGAAGGTAAACGAGGAGACAGACCGGGCTCAATCTTGACGGCTGACGGAGTTGACGGAAGGTGCGGAGACGATTTCGGTTCTGCCTTCGCCTCGTGCGGAATCGGGATCGCATTGGGAGGGTCTTGAATTAACTGAGCAGCCTGCTGCTGCTGGGGAGGGAGAGGAAGGCCCCTAGTTGTTGTAGTTGCAATACAGCAGCGCCTATATTTCTAGTCTGATCCTCGACGGGTACTCCTGGAGCTTCCGCCGACGTCTGTGGAAGTGGTGACTGTGGTTGTTGTAGGGGGTTTGCATTTGATATAGCCTTAAGCCCAGCCGACAATGTCAGGAGCTGCTGCAACTTCTCAAGAGCCTCAATGTCGATCGGAGCAATAGCGCTGCCTGGCACCGGTTCAACTGGCGGCACGGCCGCTGTAGGAGCGACGGCCGTGGGGGACGTAGATATAGTGGCGGGTGATGCGGTGCCACGAGCACTCGCCGCGCGCATTGCAGCGAGGCGGTCCATCGGCGTGCGTGGCGGGCCAGGGGCAGTCGGTGGATCGATCTTTTCAGTTTTTATCCTCGGTGTGGACAGTGGGGGCGGCATAGGGGGCACAGAGGCCGTGTGAGGTTCGGACTGAGAGCTGACGGATGGCGCGTGGGGTGTGAGCGAAGGCGTCGGCGTTATTGGCTTCTCTTTTTCGGATTTCACCGTGATGTCAGTTACACGCGGTGGAGCGGTGGCAGGCACCGAAACGGGTTCAGGGTCGCTCAGACGGCGTTCAGTTGTTGCCGGCGGGCGGGCAACTTTGGAGAGCGGGCGGCCTGTGGATCTTCGCCATGCGGGAATGTACTCGTCGTCATCGCTCCCTTCTTCTGAATCGGAAGAACTATCGCTGTCTTCATCCTCTATTCGACGCTTTCGCTTGCGCGCTTTCGGTTTAGGCGCACGGCCAGACCTAGAGCTAGGAGTGGGTTCTGTAGGTGCGGCGGTAGCAGCAGGAGGCGGGGCAGATGCAGGCGCACGGGGAAGCGAAGAAAGCGTGGACTGTGCACTCTTATCTCCTTGCCCGTCGCTACGCAGGACGAGCCTTGGCAAATTTTCCAGGATAAACTTGAACAGCAGTTTACTGACCCGCCCGTTACTCCGCACATCCTTCTCTACAGAACGCACGTCGGAGCGCATCTTTTCTACGCCGTGGCTGAGCTGCGTCAAGCTGAGAATCTCACGCTTCATGAATATCATAACGCCAATCATGACGAATTCGATTGGGGAGACCCGCCGTGCGAAAGCTTTGCTGTAGATCTTTTCCCGCGCAAGGGAGAGGTACACCCGAAAGGTGTCGAGCACACCCGTGCGCAACCTGGGTGGAACGGGTGTCGTCCGTGTCAACCACTTCTCCATAGTTTGGGCAGTGGGCGGTATTTTGTGTGCGGGAAGTTGCTCAATAAGATAGACGATCGAAGATAGTCCATGGAAGTCGCGCCCGCGAGCACGGCCCCAGTCAAAAGAGTTGCCAAAGCCATCATCGCCGAGAACCTGGGACTGGATTTCGCGAATAAAGTTAGGCCAAGGACCAGCAATAGCTTGCATACGCTCTGCTGTGCGTTAGACGGTACGTTGGAAGTGTTGATGGATCACATACCAGCGGGTGTCAGTGCTACGCCCAGCTGTACGCGCTGGAGTCATGTGTCGGTAAGGGAAAAACAAAAGATGGCACCACCGGGACACACCTGAAAAATTTCACGCTCTTGTTCCTCGGTCAAACTATCGTATTCGACGCATACAATCTGCTTATTCGCGAAAGCCTGTTGCAGCGGAATTGGTAAAACCAGGCGTGCATTTGCCCCGTACTTCTTGCACCAGTAGCGTTTAGCGCTGACACTGAAGAAATGTTAACACTCCGACAAATTGAAGGTGAAAACTTTTACTGGTCTCTGTCTGCGGTTCTCAGTCAAGATCGGATAAGGAATTACAATCATATCAGAGAGGTACACGTACGTGGGATCTGCAAGCAGTGATGCGCTAGGATCAGTATAATTGCAATAACAGGTGAAGTAACAAAATATTGAGAATATGGCGCACGAATGATACTCGTGCCCTGGGTTATGCACACTGTATTGCAAACAACACCGCGGGTAAAGTCGATAGGGCAGGGGCTCCATGCGGTCCACCACCGGAGGTGTTTGCAAACCAGCGTCCTCCACCCCACCAAACTTTCCGGCTCAGACGTCGCATTGTCGGGGTGTCACTGTTTATGCAGCACTCACATGTCCATCCAAGAACCTTGCCTCATTAGATACAGCATGAGGCGATTTGATACTGGACTCACTTTTGAATCGAAGTCAAACGTTGCTTCCCATCTATGCAAACACGGGTCTCACTCCCATCATCCGATGTTGAAACAGCTTTCGAGAGGATCTGAGGGGCTTGTGATGGGACAGGGGAAAACGGTCAGCTCACCAAAGATGATGGGCGGAATGTAATAGTTGCGAAAGACAGAGTCTATCAGGCCGATCTGCTTTTGTTCTGGCCAGACAATATCTACGAGGTACAGATGTAACGCGACTTCGGTGGACAAGATGAGAGAAACGCACCTCTTTGATAGGCTGGATCTAAGTTGATTGATCCATCGACGATTTGTTCTGATAGGGGTAAGCAGAAAGAACAGAAACAGATAATGGAAAAACTCACCATATAGAGCCCTCACTGAGTAAGAGGTTGAGCGTGGTGGTCGAAGGGGATTGACGATGGTGTAAGAAGGCTGATTGCGCTTAGGCTTTTTGGCGCTTGATTTCTTTACTGTGAATTCTTCATCCGAGGACGAGGTTATGTCAGAGAGATCTGAACCGTAAAAATCGGAGAAGGACATGTCGGTGGTAAGCGTAAAGATGCACGAGGTGGACACACCCCGTCCGCACCCTTCAAAAGCCACTAACTCGTCTCCGCCTTATTCAGTCCCTATTTGAAAAAATATTTAGTATTCCACGTGGTCGCGCGGATGAGCACCGCTGATGACGGCAAGGATTTTGGGCAGCTTAATTACCCTACATCAACTATCTACATGTAAGCAGTCCTCATCTTCGCCGATGGCTCATCCCAATCAACAGAAAATGCTCCTTGTCGTCAATAATTTGCAGATCGACTCGGATCACGGGATCACGCACAGACCATAAGAAGTAAGGTCCCCGTCCGAGTCGCCGAGATCCCGAGTATGTGTCTACAGTAACTTAGTGTTTGCTCTGGCAGTCCCCTGGATCTCTTTTTTTTAGTCTGTCTTTTTGAGCTTCGTTCTGCCTCCGATGGGGGGCAACTTGATGAAGTCGACAAACGACGTATTACAGCGATTTCCGAAACTATGGGCCCCCGCTTGACCAAATTACAAACTAACGTCTGACAGCGGGGTTCATAGTTAAGTAAAACTGAAATTATTTGGATATTAGTTATCTTGAAACATTTAGTGTTATCAAAAGGGTATCTGCCCACTACCCTGTAGTGAAGATTATATAATTTAGTCGTTTAAATTTCTACAATAATTTTAGTGTGAGAAAAAGGATCGGCATGAGCTGCCGCGCCCTATTTAACCTCAGCTAGTCCTCAGCCTATGCGCGCGTTTTTGAAAAAAGGGACCATAGTTTTGGAAATCGCTGTATACATACACGTTACGTTTTGTCTCTTTTCGGATCAAATACCAAGTCCGGTAACGCCGACCGCTTTGGATTTATGATCTCCGGGGACACGTCACCTCGCTTCCCTCTATCGGAAATTGTCTTCAAGGGCACCTGTCATGCCAACCCGACCGGAACACTTCATTGCTCCGGAAGACGCTTTCAGTGATCTTCACGGTGCTTCCAGACAAGGCAAGGGACAAGATCTTACATTCTCCGGTTGGGTTTCTCAGGTCATTCAACATGGGAGAGTACATTAATTGACAATTGTTTGGGACAGATGATATCGCATGAACCGCAAACGAACAATCTCAAAGTATGCGAAGGAGAAGCAGCGTAAAGTACTATACTGGTCGGAGTCTCCCGGTACTTCCCCCAGCACATGGACACGCTTCATTCTCCTACAATCCAATGTACTCATGAGTCACAACGTATACAAGAAGACAACATATCCACATGGCGGCGCGCGATTACGAAATCAAGTCGAAGGAGCTTGGACTGGCGTTTCCTGCTGCGCCCTGCCGCTACTGCTACCATTGCTCTCGCTGCTGCTGTCACCAGCGTATACTTTGCTATCGACAAACTCGGTGAGATTGACGACAAGGTTCTTGTCCTTGCCCGTTCCGAACGTGAAGTTGAAAAAGGCCTCGGTTTTGACCGTTTCCATGCACAGCTACACAAACACGAAGCAGTCAATACGTAACATCCCTTGTGCGAGAGGGTGGAGGCTCGGCTAAGAAGAGATGATGGAGGGCACGTACGTGGACCCAAATTCTGCCCTTGTTCTCATTGACTTCGTATATGCTGATCTTTGAATGCGGTCAGCTCGCTGAAATGAGGGCGAAATAAATATCGGTGTTACACACCTGTAGCTGGGCAGAATTCAGCGAGTCTCGGAAGGTATGAAGAAATTCAATATCTTCGCTCTTGGTGCGGGCCGCCAGGCCCAAGGACGCGGGCAACGTTTGCTGGGTGAAATCCGACGTGGATAACTTGCCGAGTCCATCAAAATCCCAGTGCTTGAGCTTGTCGAAGTAGTCGAGCACGACTTTCAACTGGTCAGAAGGATGGTTAGGAACCTGGTAGACCGGTGGCTGGTTCTTCTGCGAAGACATTGTTCTGTAAGGCTTCTGGAGGCTAGGTGTTGTCCTTGGTCGTACAAAAAGCTTAGGTTTTTATAGGGCGGACAGGCTGCCCTGGCGTTTCATCGGAGCTTGACCCCTCCTCGTTTCGTATCCCGGACTTGGATCGATCAAACAGCCCACATGGTGTGCTCGGAATACTGGATGCCCGGGCCCATGTATGAAAGGGGTAAGAGAATATACACAAGCTCGACCCCATATGCCGTGACAGTCCCACTGAATACCTAACTATCAAGTATGAAGGGTAGTGGAGCCTGTCAGATAAGAGGACAAGGTTTTTAACGTATCATTCGACAGTGGGCACGCTTCCATTCTCAGGTCCATGGTTAACTAGTGGCTTAATTGAACATTGGACGCAATTCTCAACTGTCATCTCTCGTTCCAAACACGTCACGCCACATCAACTGTAGCGTGAAAAACGAGTGGGATACCACCCTTCAGATGCACCGCAGGAATCCCGTGCAATCAGACTTGGGCACTGCGACAGATCGTGACTGGGAGCGCTTTCATAAGTTTCATTTATTTTATATCCAACAGCGTAGGATGGACGCCATCATTCTGTGGTGCTCGATGGGGTTAAGTCTTGGTGGTCGGATCGTAACAGGGTCCTGCATCGAGTCCCAGGCTATCACTCACTGGTCACTGAGTACAACGACTCAGCTCAAGCCTCCGAGAGGCTATTAGACCGAAAATTCAGGGGATTATGACAACTGGAAGTATTGCCAGCCTTTCAACTTGGGAAATTTCTTATGACGGAAATAGATTCAGACCGTTGGCCTTAACGAATCTTTTGAAGCAGCTGTCAAAACGTAATTAGACTAGGGACCGCCGGAAACTGCGGCTGTATCTAATCAGACAGTGTGAAACAATCAGTTTTAGAGTCAAAACTGACAAACGTTGGGACGTACAAGTAGTAAGGAAGGTTGAAAACTATCATAATAGGAGCGTGTGTATAATTTTTATCTTATCTAACTTATCTTTTCCAACCAGACCCAGTCCGATGCTGAGCGGTAGCTTGAGACCAGCGTCCAAATGCAACCGCATGGGCCCTACAGTAAGCACCGTAAATGTATCGTACTCCTCGGCGGGATCATGACGTGCTTGCCAAAATTTGATGGCTCGTGATTAATGTGATTCTTCACAGCGCTCCAGAGGTGTGTGTTTCATAATGTTTTTTCCACGCTGCAATCGCTGGCAGCTGGTTTCGACTTGGAAACGAAGGAGCACCGACGGCAGTACAGTACGGATTACATAGAATGGCACCGCCATAGAGCCACTGCCGAACAGGGACCCTGCCACTGCGCTCCAACGATACTGTATCTTGGAGCGCCTATGTAACTTGAAGATTGGGCGTCGCAGAGACGCCGTACGCGTTTGAAAGTCGGTTTACGTATTTAGCGGACCTATCTGAGAACATACTGTAGGATCAGTCATGTGCACAATATATTGGCTGTATGTATGTGCGAACCCGGGCGAGTCCAGTATTCAGAACACAGACCCTGTGGGATGGACCAACTGACCCTCGGTCCGAGGTGTGAGCAAGGTCCCGTGAGGAAGGAATACTGTATACTTGCACAAGACAACTCGTTCGGGTCCTTTAAGTCGGTCTTATTGCATGAACAACACAGATCTTCCCTATAAGCCTCATAGACAAGCTTATAGAACAATGTCGTCGCCAAAGTACCAGCCCCAGATCTACCAGATACTTCACTGTCCCTCTGGGCAATTAAAAACCGTACTCGACTACTTTGATTGGCTCAAGCGCTGGGACTTTGAGACAATCCCCATGTTATCGACGCCCTTTTCACCCAGCAAACCTTATCTGCGTCCTTGGGTTTTCCAGCCCGGTCCAAGAGCGAGAATATAAAACACCTTCGAGACCTCCGGAACTGTTTGAAAGGTGCCCCCTTGGAGGTGTAAATCAAACAGACCATTTCGGCCCCGGTTCGGTGAGCCGACCGGTTCAGAGACTTTCATATACGATGTCAATGAGAACAAGGGCAAGATTTGTGTCCACGTACGTGCCTTCCTGACCGAGCTTTTTGAGAGCAAAAACCGCCGGTGGAAGTGACGGCAGCAGCAGCAAGGCACAGCCCAGTGCGCAGTTTGAAACGCATGTCTGAGCTCTATCGACTTGGGTCCATAGTGTGATGCGCGACTTCAAGCCTCTACGACTGCGATGCTGCTGTCTCTTGGGATCCACACTTATATGGCGCAATAAGCATGACCATTGATATTAGAAAAATGGCGGCTGGTCATGAGGTTTTTGCATTGGGTCTTTCAAAAAATTTTGACGGGGTTTGAACGATGGTAGCGATCTTACTACTATGTAGTAAGTAGCTACCACTGAGCACAGGCAGGCAGTGGATTAGATTCCGAGTCACCGATTAGTCGATTCGTGGTTGAACCTGGCTACGCCAGAGTCCAGAGTGAGCCCAGGTAGCGTCAGTGACCATGCGGGGTTTTCATCAACAGCTGCAAGCGCGAAGCAGTCAATGCTTGATAACCCTTGCGCTGGGGTAGGTTCGGAAGGGATATGGGAGGGCACGTACGTGAACCCAAATCTGACCTTACTCTCATTGATATCAAGATTGATATATCGTAAAAGATGATCTTTGAATGCGGTCAGCTTTCCGAGATGAGGCGAAACAAATCTGGGTGTTACCCACCTCTAGGGAATGCCGTTCAGCGACTCCTGGAGAGAACAAAGATATTTCATATCTTCGCCCTTGCTCCTGGTTGCCACGCCCATGAACGAGGGCAAGGTTTACTGGGTGAAATAGGGTGTAATAAGTAGAGATTACGTCAAAGTCCCACTGTCCCAGCGCTTGAGTCAACCGAAGTATTCAAGTACGGCTTTTAATTGTTGGGAGCGGCGTGGGGTATCCATTAAATCTGAGGCCAGTGCTTTGGCAATAACATTCGTCTACGTCGCGTCTGGGGGCCACCTGTGTTGTCGTTGGTTGGCGATGGATCAACTTGTACATGAAGGATCTGGGTGAGTTGTCTTGACTAAGCATCATGATGGTCCCTCGCTCACATGCTTGATCCTACGCTCTGAGTACATAACTAGGCTTTCGAACGTCGAAGAGTCACTTCATTCATCCTATCGTACTACAGACTCCAAGGTATTGTTGAAGCGCAGCGGCAGGTTCAGTGACTGTGCCATGTGATTCGTAACTGTGACTCAGTCGCAAAGTTGACATTAGCCGCCAGCGACTGAAGCGTGAAAAAATATACCTTGAAAGCTCCGAAGAATCACAAGCCATCAGATTCTGAAGCATAGCGCCGCTTGAAACGTATCACAATCTCACCGAGAAGTCCGATTAGTTTACTTGGATGGCTATGCGGGCGGTCAGACGGATCGCAGCAAGGTCCTACACGTCTCCGGTAGAGACGTGGAATCTTATGACTTACGTAAAACAATTCCACGAAGAAAGTCACGTGGTTTTCACGTGGTCGCGTCAACGCGATCAGCCTCGAAGCTGCAACGCTCTAAAGCAGGACAGTGAAGATGCGCATTGAGGAACTCATCCTCGAAGGTTTCAAGTCTTACCAGTCAGAACACAAATCACAGGTTGGGACCCCTCCTTCAATGCTATCACCGGCCTCAATGGATCTGGGAAGTCAAACATCCTCGACGCTATCTGTTTTGTCCTCGGCCTCACTAACATGTCATCTGTGCGTATTCCTCATGACCACTATGTTTCTTCTTTTTAACCCATCTCTTATTTTTAGATGCGTGCGCAGAATCAACAAGATCTCATCTATAAACGTGGACAGGCTGGCATCACGAAGGCCTCTGTCACGATAGTCTTTGACAATTCGGACAGGGAAAATAGTCCACCTGGGATGGAGAACTACGCTCAGATAACAGTAACTAGACAGGTGTGTTATTCTGCCTCTTATTTACTACTGTTTCTACCACACATCCTTTTCCCGTTTGTTGTCACCACTCGCTACCACTAACTAACATCAACACTCGTTAGATCGCCCTTCCAAATATCTCCAAATATCTTTTAAATGGCCACAAGGCTCAACAGAATATAATACAGACCATATTTCAAAGCGTGCAGCTCAACATCAACAACCCAAATTTCCTAATCATGCAAGGCCGTATCACCAAAGTTCGCGTATTCCATCACACTCCCTTCACGGGTTTTTTATTTAATCGTAGGTACTCAATATGCGTCCAAAAGAAATTCTTGGCATGGTCGAAGAAGCCGCTGGCACGCGCATGTTTGAAGAACGCAAAGACAAGGCCAAGAAGACAATGGGAAAGAAAGAGAAGCGAGTTGACGAGATTACCGCGTTACTCGCCGAAGAAATAACGCCAAAGTTGGACACGCTTCGCACCGAGCGTCGCGCTTTCATGCAATATCAAAAGGCCAGCGCCGAACTCGAGCGCCTCGCGCGCATGCTGCGCGCCCACGAATGGACGGACCATCGCGCTAAAGCTTCCCGAAAGGACACCCAGATCGCTGAGCGGGAGCGCGATATTGCGCAGGCGCGTCGTGAGAAAGAACGCGCCATACGCGAGGCTGGTGTCGCGGAGAAGAATCGGCAAGACGTGCAGACCCAACGCGATCGAGAGCTGAAAAAAGGTGGAAAGGTCACGCGCATGGAGGAGGAAGTCAAGGAGCTCGAGAAGGCCGTCATCAAGTTACGCACACAGGCCGAAATCAAGGAGGGAACCATCAAGGACGAGGAGACCGCACGGGATGTATCTGGACGTGAACTCAGCGAGGTGCGTGCGTTTGTCTCCCTTCCAACCTCTGTGGTTCCAGTTTGCTGAAACTCCAAGCCAGCTCGAGGCTGCGCTGGCGGCGAAAAAGACTCAAGTGGATGCTGTCACGGCACAGTACAATGCCGTCAAAGAAAAGCACACTACAACGCAGACCTCCCTCGCCTCTTCTGAGGATCTCCTTCAGACACTCCTCACGGGTCTTGCTGGTACTTCGGCGCAGTCAGCCGGTGGGGGAGGATATATGGGCCAGATTGCGGACGCCCGCGCGCGGCTAGCACAAGCGGCTGCCGAGGAAGAGCAGGCTCGCGTGAAGCTTGACATGAGCAGGCGTGAGCTTGGCGAACTCGAAAAGCGTTGGAAGGCGGTGGAACGGGAGGCCGGGCAAGGCGAACGTGACATCAAGAGGATGCAGGTTGAGGTCGAGGCGTTGCGGAAGAAGGCGGATTCGACTGGATGGAACCAGGAGAAAGAGCACGCGAGCGAGGAGACGCTGCGCAAGGCAAAGGACGATGCAATGCGTTGTACACGGGTACGTGCTTTACGCTCTCCCCGAAAACAGGGACTCAATAAGAGGCGGATAGGAGTGGGACGCGGTGCGTTCCAGGCTTTCCCAGCTCGATTTCAACTACACCCCACCGCCGGGGTTTGACACTCGTAAGGTCAAGGGCCTTGTCGCGTCGCTTCTCGCGCTCAAGCCCGAAGACCATGGTAAAAGCACCGCGCTTGAAATTGCCGCGGGCGGCAAGCTATACAACGTCGTCGTGGAGGACGAACGCGTGGGTAAGGACCTCCTCGAGCGTGGCGGCATCAAGAAGCGCGTAACTCTCATCCCATTAAACAAGATCCGCGCGTTCAAGCTCTCCGCCGAGGTGCGTCCCATCTACCCGTTCCTCAGATTGCCTACGACCGATGCCCACCCCCCAGAAACTGCAAAACGCGAAGCATCTCGCGCCAGGCAAGGTGCGGCCCGCGATCTCGCTTGTCGGCTACCCAGATGAAGTGGCCGAGGCGATCGCATTCGTCTTCAGCGATACGTTGATCTGCGACGACCCAGCGTCCGCACAGGCCGTTACTTTCTCGCGCGAGGTTGGCGTGCGCAGCGTCACGCTCGAGGGTGACGTGTACGAGCCGAGTGGGACGATGTCTGGTGGTGCTGCGCCAAGCGGTTCAGGCATCCTCGTGCGTGCCCAAGAGTTGCGCGCGGCCGAGGAACGCGTTGCAGCTGCGCGCAGGACGCTTGCAGGGCTTGAGCGTGAGGAGGTGGCACGCCGTGCAGCGAGGGATAAGTGGAGGGAGCGCACGCGTGAACTTGAGATCAAGGAGCATGAACTGCGGTTGTTGGAGGAACAGGTTGGCAGTAGCAATGCCGCGCGGGTGCGTTAAATTTCCCAGGCTTTTCTCGTGCTGAAGCGTCCCCTGCTTCCCGCTTTAGATTGGTGCGCAAGTCGAAGAGCTCAAGCGCTCCATTGAGGAGATGCAGGCCACCCTGAAGGCTGCGCAAGAGAAGCAGGTGGCAGCCAAGGCGGAGATCAAGAAACTCGAGAAGGACATGGATGAATTCAAAAACAACAAGGAGGGGAAAACAGAGGAACTTAAGGTAACTAATCGTATCCCTTTTTCAGCTGGTATCTATAATACTCATCAATTTCTCCTCTCAGGCGAATATTCAGAAACAAAAGGCGGCATTGCAGAAGCAAGCTGTGGGCGTGAAGACTCAACAGAAAGAAATGCACACGGCGACACTGGAGCTTGGTCCGTGAATGTATAACAGTTTTTACCATCGTCTCTGTCACTAAAATGCGTCGTCGATACAGAACAAATTGAGTCGGACATCACCGCGGCACGCGAGACGCTCGCCGGCGCCTCTGCAGGGATCGACAAAATGCGTCAGGAGCTTAGATCGCTCACAGATAAAGTCGCGAAGAGTGAGGTGCGTACACAGACATCCGTCCACGAGACTAACACGGAGCTGACTGCACACCACAATCACCGAACGATGGCAGGCGGAGCATGGCGAGGCGGAGCGCCGGCTGCAGGAAGAGCGTGCGACGCTGACGCGGTTTGACACGGAGCTGCGCGAGCTGGACGAGGTCATCAAGGCGAAGAAGCAAGCTGCTGCCGACGCGGACGTCGCGATCAAAAAGCTCGAACACGACATGCAGGCCCTCGCGAAGGAAAAGGCAGGTCACATGACCGCCGCGACGAACCTCGAGAAGCAGTACGAGTGGATCGAAGAGGAGAGCCAGTGAGTGAGATCACTGGTTATTATCTATATATCTAGACTGAACGCGTCGTGTTGTGTGTGCTGCTCCATCCGCGCGTGAACAGTCTATTTGGTCAGGCGGGATCGCAGTATGATTTTAGCAAGCTTGATATTGGCCAGCAGAAGGACAGGGCACGCGAGCTCGAGGAACAGCAGCGGGGCATGAAGAAAAAAGTGAACCCGAAGGTGATGAACATGATCGATACGTGCGTACTCGACTTCACACGCACACGTTCTTCCTTGTTCTTGCCGTAATTCCTAACTTGACCTGTTGATCTGTCAAGTGTCGAGAAGCGCGAGGCGAGCCTGAAAAAGATGCTCGGGACTGTGCTGAAAGACAAGGAAAAGATTGAGCAGACGATCGAGGAGCTAGACCGGTACAAGCGCGACGCCTTGAAGACGACGTGGGAGAAGGTGAACGGGTAAGTTCGCGCGTGGATGGCACCGCGAACGCGCATAGCTGATTTGGCTGTGACCCCCATCCAGCGACTTCGGCGGCATATTTGCAGAGCTCCTCCCAGGAAACTTTGCAAAACTACAGCCCCCAGATAACCAAGATTTGATGGATGGTCTAGAAATCAAAGTCCAGCTAGGCAGCGTTTGGAAACAGAGCTTGACAGAGCTCAGCGGCGGCCAGCGGTACGTGTGCACTCCCTAATCGATTCTCCCATCTCTTACAACACACATACGAAAAGGTCGCTCATCGCACTGTCGTTGATCATGGCGCTGCTGCAATTCAAACCCGCGCCGATGTACATCCTAGACGAGATCGACGCCGCGCTGGACTTGTCGCATACGCAGCACATCGGCACGCTCTTCCGCACGCGCTTCCGTGGCGCGCAGTTCATCGTCGTCTCGCTTAAGGAGGGCCTCTTCACAAACGCGAACGTCCTCTTCCGCACGCGCTTCCGCGACGGCACCAGCGTCGTCGAGCGCACCGCGCAGCGGAGCACGTCGTCGTTGTATAATGCCGAGCGGGAGCGGGAGGAGGGTGCTGCTGGGGAGGTAGTTGTGGGTCGGGCCCGGAGAAGAGCCGTTCCTTGATGGGGCGCACGTGGTTTAGGGGGGCTGTCGTTTTGCTATTGTTGCTGTTATCCTAGCCCTACCATTATAGTCATGTACTCGTACAGTGTATTCTCTGGATTCCTACTTTCCTTTTATTGTTCGTGACGGTGGGGGGGATTCTGGGACGAAGCGAGGCATGAGCGTAGGACCAGAAATGGGCCCTTGTGTAAGCGGGACGACACGTGATGCGTTCGTTTCCCACTTTCCCATTTTCGGATGGTTCAAAGAACCTCCGTTCCGATTTAATTTTGCCCACCCGCCACTCTCAGTTCAAGTTCCAAAGAAGCCTCGCGGTCTGACGGCAATCAGCCCGCTTCAGGCGGACCCACCCGCCGCGAGCTCGCCCCCGGACACGCACCCCTCATCTTCGATCGGCTCGGCTACACGCTCCTGCCCATTAGCTATGCAGAATAGTCTCAGAGTGGCTAAGCCAACTCTCAATAGTATCACCCGCGCGCAGACCTCTTCTCTACCCACCGGTGCGCCACACACTGTGAGCACAGAGCACGATCCTGACTCACAAAGAGTTATGTACTGTACAGACGGAATATAACAAATACTACGAGGGGCGAAGGACCAAATAATTTAAGCGCTTCCCTTCGTTTTTCTTGTGTAGAAGGCGACGGCGCTAGCATCGTTGCATCAGCGTAGGGGCCTCCATTCCGTAATATCACAACGAATGCGCGGATGCACGATGCCGGAATCAGAGATATCGGTTTGGTAATTGGCAAACCAGGTGGAGACATGGTCGAAGGCGACAAGGACCGTTAATAATCAAAAATAGATAAATGATATAGCCTGCAGAGCCGTTCGTCACGGTTCTGGGCATCCCTCAGGATGGCATTTTTCCTTCAGGCCAAGTATTACTGTAACGACGAAGATAGAAGAGCAGTCTGTGTTCCAATTCCCTCCGCGCTTGCCAATGTGGGTGAATAATCTCATGTACTGCGATCCTAATTAGTCAGTCATATCAGAAGTGGGGACTCGGAAGAAATGTGGGATTGAAAAGGGAGAATATGGTGCCATCTCTTATACCGTAAAGACATCGTAGAGTCGACAAGCACGTACTACTTTACAAACTTAGCACCTTTACAGATTTAGCACCATGCATAGACAGTAGTTCTACTATGTCGTGTCTGTTCAACACCGATGCCTGCTGGAAAGGGGTCTGGCCTGAATGATCGCGCGCCTTGACATCGGCGCCCTGTTCCAGCAACGATTGCACGGCTTGGATGCTCCCCCACTTTACCGCAACGTGTAGTGGAGTCAAGCCCTCAGAGACTTCATGGTCATTGATCCGACTCTTTGCCCCGCGTGCGAGTAGCATTCGAGCAAACTCGACATGTCCTTTGAACACCGCCGTAAATAGCGGTGTCCAATCTTCCTCATCTCGAGCATGGATATTTGCACCATGATCAAGTAGACAGCGCCCAATCTCGAGTTTTCCGCTCCACGCTGCTCGATGCAGTGGAGTCTGACCGAACATGCCCTGGCCATCCACATCTGCGCCATGTTCAAGTAGTAATGACAAAATGTCGGTATGTCCCGCTCTCGCCGCGACATGCATCGAAGTCGCTTCCTTCCCGCCCTTGGCATTTACAAGCTCTGGGTGTTTGGAGATGAGGTGTTTGGCCAAGTCACGAAATCCGAGCCTCGCCGCGAAATACAAGGGGACGACTTCGGGTGTCTCGGGGCGCGTGGTGGGCATGGAATCTTCAACGTCTTCATTGTAAATCCAAAGCCACGTGGCGAAGTGCGGCTCGTCTGCGTCAAATAATCGTTCCATCCCATCCTTGACGTGTGATGACGCATTCTCAAACTGGGCATGGGTGGCCCAGTACTGAGCGGCGTATCCTGCCAACGGGAATTTCTGGATGTTGTCACGGTCAACGCGGTCGCCGAATTGGAGGAGGACACCAAGGCATGCTTGTGCAAAAATCGTATGCGCTGCCTCGAGTCGAATATGATAACATGAGACGTCTCTGATGGGCTCCGCGAGCCGGTTCGCTGTCAAGAATTCCTTGACGGAATAATGTGAAAATTGGACAATCCGTGAATCGCCGTCGTTGACAATGGTGACCAAACTTGAGCAGGCCGACATCACTGCTGCTTCTTGATCTTGCCAACGCCAACCTGGATTTAACTTCGGGATCCCTTCCGCGCTGAAGTCGAAAGCCAGGATTTCTGCGAGTTCCTCGACTTCAAGTGGGCGAGCGGCCGCACCAGACAATGCAACAATTGACGAGCATGTCTTTGGTTCGGCTTCGGGATCTCCCTCAGTATGCGCTCGTATGTCTCGTCCAGACTGTCAGGCAACTCCTTCAGGATATACCGGACGCTTTGCGGGAAACACTGCCGTAGGAGTTCCAATTGGCAGAACACCCATCTGAACCTATTTCATGTATTGAGCTTCGCTTATAAGAAGGTAACAACGCGCTTACATTCCGTCTGCTTTTTCTGATAGTGTCTTAATGACCAGAACCTTGTCTTCCTCCCGCCATCCCCGCATCTTTTCGTCTGACCGGACAAAAGAACCAACATAGTTGGCTATATCCTGCTGTTGTCCACGTTCGTCATGAAGGGACACAGCATGTAGGGTTGAGCTACGGGTTAAGCGTTCAAGGGCTGCCCGAATATCACGCTCAGGCCGACTGGTAACGCATATGTGGACATTCGGAGGTGAAGGTCAACAAGTTCGACCACAAGCTTGAGGACCTCTTCTCGTGGTGACGGAACGGTAGAAGTCATTGGACATTCGTCGAGTCCATCCATAATAATGTAAACAGGTTCTTGCGCCCGAGGGTAAGCATTTCTTCGAGGCATTCTACCATAGCGCGATCATTGGGCTTCTTTACTCCGCGGTCGTGTAAAGAATAGAGTCGGGAGAGTATATCGCGACAGAGATCAGATTGAGCAGAAAGTTGGATGAGGAGAGAGGGAAGCAAGTCCTGAAGTCTTTGTTTATCGACGTCCCTGAAGTCAAAATAGAAGTAGGCCATCGATGCCTTTCCATCATTACACAAGGATACGATATCCTGTATGATCGAGGAACTGAATTGATGAAGTCAGTTTTACAAGGGCGGAATGAGTCGAAGAAGGGCGAACCAGAGGACGCTTTTCCCCGAACCCGCTACAGAAACAGGAGATGATCAGGGGTCATCGCATGTGAAGTCCAAATAACAAACGTTTTCCGTGTATCCACAAGAAGGGGTCTGTGGATTTCCATCGACTGAATACACTGCCTTGAAAAAACCATTGTGCTGCGCCGTCGTGACGAGCTTTGAATGCAATGTTATGATTGGCAGAGGAATCTGGGGCGAAAGCCATCGTAACAGATTATCTCTGAGCTGGTTCACTGTGAAGCTGTCTAGATCCTCGGAATGACGAGCAGGAGTTAAAAGGATACGAACCGCGGACATCTTGTACTGCACCCTCGATTCCGTGTGTGATCCTCAGCAGTTCCGTCGATGCCATTTGCGCCTCTTCTAGTGTCAATTTGTCCAACCTCTGCAGGCTATCTTCAATGTTCGTGTTTCTTGTCAACTTCTTATATACTTTTCTAATAACGCTCAGCCAAAAATGGTAAATCTACGTGACATCAACTCACTCAATCGTCCACTTTTCACTTCCTTTGTAGCGATCGCAAGGATCGTTAACACCTCGACCATTATATCGACCACTATCTCCTTCATAGCCGTAGTTGGCGTAATCCCAATGTAAATCTCAAGCCGGCGGAAGTAACGCTCAATGCGGTTAAAGAGGTCAATAAGCTTTTCTTGGTTAGTGCTGGAATATTTAGCCGCCTGACCCGCGGCCTGAGAGCCATGCGTATCTGCCGTGTCAAAATAAGTTGCACAAGAGAACCGTGAAGAACACCGACCGAGAGGAGTACAGCAATGCCCGCAAATATTGTGTTCGCGGACGGGAATGCCTGAAGATCAAATATTAGAGAGGAGAATTTTCATGAGGAAACACCCTGGTATTCACATGCCCAACGCCGCCGCCAATGGCGCTACAAATTGTAGACAGAAAATTTACAGTCGGGGGGACCCATTTTGTGAATCGGTCGTCGCCGTTCTGAGGTTGTCTAAACGCAGGAATTTGCTCTCGAAGTACAGTGAGGATAGCCTCGGGGGAGTCGCAGGATTCAAGACTGGGAAGGAGCGGATCCGAGGCCAGGTCTTTCTTAGTCCTGCGTTTGTAGGTTTCCAGCGCAGCGTCGAAAATGGACACAAAATTGGGATGCGGGGTGGACATAACAGTTAGTAGAGGGAGAAGGACAAGAGGGATCCATTGATAGCATATGCCTTTCCCTTGCACATACACGAGTACCACACGTTCCGCAACGCTGGCCCCTGTCCCTCACCTCACGTGAAAGTCACGTGTTACGGTGGTAGCTCGCCCCTTGCCCAGAGTCCACCTCACCTCAAATGCGGTTACCTGCCAAAGCCACTCCCTCGCCCCAAATGGTGAATGATGGAAAACAGAATCAATCACGTGGCCTCATTTGGCAAGGGTGATTAGTAATGTGATTCGTTCTAGAAGCTCTCCCAATCAATTTTCTGTCTGTGCGAGGCGACCTCCAGCACGGTACAATCTGTAACTTTGTCATGCACGGCCATCTCTCTATACTATAAGTACATCGTAGAGTCGACAGAGCATATACTACTTTACAGATTTGGCACCATACTCAGACAGTAGTTCCGCGATCTCATGTCCGTCCAACGCCGATGGCTGCTGGGCAGGGATCAGGCCTGAATTGTCGCGCGCATTGACATCTGCGCCATGGTCCAGCAACAATCGCACGGCCCGAATGCCCCCCCACCTTACTGCAATGTGTAGTGGGGTCAAGCCCTCAGAGACTTCATGGGCATTAATCCCAGTCTCTGCCCCGCGTTCGAGTAGCATTCGAGCAAACTCGACATGTCCTTCGAACGTCGCTGTAAATAGTGGTGTCCATTCTTCGTCGTCTCGAGCATGGATATTTGCACCATGATCAAGCAAACGGCGCCCGGTTTCGAGTTTCCCACTCCACGCTGCTCGATGCAGCGGGGTCTGTCCAAACATACCTTGGCCATCCACATCCGCGCCATGTTTAAGCAGCAATGACAAAATGTCGGAATGTCCTGCTCTCGCCGCAGCATGCACCGAAGTCACTTCCTTCCCGCCCTTGGCGCTTACATGCTCTGGATGCTTGGCGATGAGACGTTTAGCCAAGCCACGGAATCCGAGCCTTGCCGCGAAATACAAGGGGAGGACTTCAGGTTTCTCGGGGTACATGGTGGACATGGAATCTTCCGCATCTTCATTGTAAATCCAAAGCCACGTTGCAAAGTATGGCCTGTTTTCGTCGAACAGACGTTCCATCCCATCCTTGATGTGTGACGACGCATTCTCAAACTGGGCATGAGTGGCCCAGTACTGAGCAGCGTATCCTGCCAACGGGAATTTATGGATGTTGTCACGGTCAACGCGACCGTCGAATTGGAGGAGGACACCGAGGCATGTTTGTGCAAAAATCGTATGTGCAGCCTCGAGCCGGATGTGATAGCACGAGACGTCTCTGATGGGCTCCGCAAGTCGGTTCGCTGTCAAGAATTCCTTGACGGAATAATGCGAAAATTGGACAATCCGTGAATCGCCGTCGTTGACAATGGTGACCAAACTTGAGCAGGCCGACATCACTGCTGCTTCTTGATCCTTCCAGCGCCAGCCTGGATTTAGCTTTGGGATCCCTTCGGCGCTGAAGTCGAAAGCCAGGATTTCTGCGAGTTCCTCGACTTCGAGTGGGCGAGCAGCCGCGACCAGACAATGCAACAATTGACGAGCATGTCTTTGATTCGGCTTCCGGATCTCCCTCAGTATACGCTCGTATGTTTCGTCCAAGCTGTCAGGTAACTCCTTCAGGATATTCCGGACGCTTTGTGGGAAACACTGCCGTAGGAGTTCCAATTGGCAGAACACCCATCTGAACCTATCTCACATTATGAGCGTCGCTTATAAACAAACGGAAATACCCTTACATCCCGTCTGCTTTTTCTGATAGTGTCTTGATGACCAGAACCTTGTCTTCCTCCCGCCATCCTCGCATCTTTTCGTCTGACCGGACAAAAGAACCAACATAGTTGGCTATATCCTGCTGTTGTCCACGTTCGTCATGAAGGGACACAGCATGTAGGGCAAAGCGTTCGAGGACTGCCCGAATATCACGCTCAGGCCGACTGGTAACGCATATGTGGACGTTCGGGAGGTGAAGGCCAACTAGTTCGACCACGAGCTTGAGGACCTCTTCTCGTGGTGACGGAATGGTAGATGTCATTGGACACTCGTCGAGTCCATCCATAATAATGTAAACAGGTGTTTGCGCGTGGAGGCCCGACTCGAGGGTTAGCATTTCTTTAAGGCACTCTACCAGAGCGTGATCGCTAGGTTTCTGTTCTCCACGGTCGTGTAAAAGATAAAGTTGGGACAGTATATTGCGACAGGGTTCAGACCGAGCAGAGAGTTGGATGAGGAGAGAGGGAAGCAAGTCCTGGAGCCTTTGTTTATCGACGTCCCTGAAATCAAAATAGAAATAGGCCATCAATGCATTTCCAGCGTTGCGCAAGGCCATGATATCTTGTATAATTGAAGAACTGGATTGATGATGTCAGTCTACAAGGCAGAATGAGTCGAAGAAGGGCGAACCAGAGGACGCTTTTCCCCGAACCGGCTATAGAAATAGGAGATGATCAGGGGTCATCGCATGTGAAGACCAAGAGTCACGCACGTTTTCCGTGTATCCACAAGAAGGGGTCTGTGGATTTCCACTGACTGAATACATTGCTTTCGAAAAACCATTGTGATGCACCGCCGTGATGAGCCTTGCATGCGATATTATGGTTGACAGAGGGATCTGGAGGCGAAAGCCATCGTAAAAGACTATCTCTGAGCTGGTTCACTGTGAAAGTGTCTAGATCTTCAAAATGACGAGCATGAGTGATAATACGAACAGTTGGCCTTGTCTAATCTTTCATCGACGCTTCGGACCTCGTTGACAATGTCTTCTACATCGCTGCCGATGCTTCGCACCCCGTCGTCGACCCTTTGAATAATGTGGCCAACACCTTGCACGTTGCCGCGGACATCTTGTACTGCCACTTCGATTCCATGTGTGATCTTCAGCAGCTCCGCAGATGCCATCTGCGCCTCTTTTTGTGTCAACCTGTCCAACCTGTCCAGGCTATCCTCGATGTCTGTATCTCCTATCAACTTCTTGAGAAACTTTTCTAAATAACGTGTCATCCGAGTCGAGAATGGTAAATCTACGTGAAATCAACCCACTCAGTCGTCCACGTTTCGCTTCTTTTGTGGCGATCGCGAGGATAGTTAACACCTCAACCATAATCTCAATTACTATATCGTCATTGCCGTAGTCGGTAAAAAGCCAGTGTAAATCTCAAGCCGGCGAAAGTAATGCTCGATGCTGTCAAAAAGGTCAATAAGCTTGTCTCGGCTGGCGCTGACATCTTTAGCCGCCTGGATCCATGCGTGTCAAAATAGGTTGCACAAGGGACAATGAAGGACACAGACCGAGAGGAGGACGCCAATGGCCGCAAAAATTGTGTTCGCCGAAGGTAAAACCTAAAATGTAAATGTTAGAGAAAAAATCATCACAACAATTTCCCTGATATTCACCGGCCCAACGCTTCCGCCAAGGGCGTTCCAAAATGAACACAGGAACGTTACAGTTGGAATAACCCATTTTGTGAGTCGGTCCGAGTCGTCACTATTCCGAGGTTGCCCGAACGCGGGAATTTGCTCCCGAAGGACAGCGATTATAGCCTCGGGGGAATCGCAGGATTGAAGGATGGGAAGGAGCGGATGCGAGGCCAGGTCTTTCTTTGTCCTACGTTTGTAAGTATCCAACGCAGCATTGAAAATAGTCTCAAAGTTGGAATGTGCGGTAGACATGAGGGTTCGTAGAAGAGAAGGGATAAGAAGGGTGCATCGACGAGTATATGCCCTGGCATAGCACACGAGTAGTACACGTTCCGCAACAGTGACCCCTGTCCCTCACGTGCATCCGACATCCAAAACAGGTCACGTGTATTGCTTGTAGATACTACTCCATAGGTTCGGCACCATACGCGGACAGTAGTTCCACAATCTCATGTCTGTCCATCATCGATCCCAGCTTGGAAGGGGTGCAGCCTACTTTGGAGTCGCGCGCGTTGACATCCGCGCCGTGTTCCAGTAACAACGCACGGTTTGAATGCTCCCAGACCTTACTGCACATTGCAGTGGAGTCATGCCACGGGCTTCATAGTCATTAATCCTTGCTCCGCGTTCAAGTAGCATTCGAGAAAACTCGACACGCCCGTGACTCGCCGCCACAAACAGCGCAGTCCTATCTTCGTCGTTTCGAGCATGGAGATCTGCGCCATGATCAAGTAGACACTGCCCGGCTTCAATTCTTCCATTCAACGACGTTCGATGCAGTGGGGAAGCCAAACATGTCCCGGTCATCCACCCGTGCACCGTGTTCAAGTAGCAACGTCAAATGCTGGCATGTCCGCTTTGGATGCAATATGCATCGGAGTCGCGTATTTCCCGCATCTGGCATTTACATGCTCTGGATGCTCAGTGATAAGGCGTTCAGCCAAGTCACGAAATCCGAGCATTGCAGCGTAATAGAGGGGGACTCCTTCAGGTTTCTCGGGGTGCATGGTGCACAACGGACGTCCACTCCATTGATCTCTGTCGTAAATCCACAGCCACGTTGCAAAGTGTCGTTTGTCTGCATCAAACAGACAATCCATCCCATCCTTGATGTGTGACTGCACGTTCTCAAACTGAGCATGAGTGGCCCAGTTCCGAGCAGCGTATCCTGCCAACGGGAAGTTATGGATGTTGTCACGGTCAACGTGATCGTCCAATTGGAGGAGGACACCAAGGCATGCTTGTGCAAAAATAGTATGTGCAGCCTCGAGTCGAATGTGATAGTGCGAGACATCTCTGATGGGTTCCGCAAGCCGGTTCGCAATCAAAAATTCCTTGACGGAAAAATGCGAAAATTGGACAATCTGTGAATCGTCGTCGTTGACTATGATGATTAAACTTGAGCAAGCCGACATCACTGCTTCTTTTTGATCCTGCCAGCGCCAACTTGGATTTAGTCTCGGGATGCCTTCCGTGCTGAAGTCGAAAGCCAGGATTTCTGCGAGTTCCTCGACTTCAAGTGGGCGAACAGCCGCCACCAGACATTGCAACAATTGACGAGTATATCTTTGGTTTGGCTTCCTGATCTCCCTCAATATGCGCTCGTATGTCTCATCGAGGCCATCAGGCAACTCCTCCAGAACACGCCGGACGCTTGGTGGGAAACACTGCCGCAGGACTTCCAATTGGCAGAACACCCATCTGAACCTATTTCACGTTTTGAGCTTCGCTTATAAGCAAACGAAAACACCCTTACATCCCGTCTGCCTTCTCTGATAGTGTCTTGATGACCAGATCCTTGTCCTCCTCCCGCCATCTCCGCATCCTTTGGTCTGAGTGAACGAAAGAGCTGACATAGTTTAGAATATCCTGCTGTTGTCCGCTTTCGTCATGAAGGGACACAGGGTGTAGGGATAAGCATTCGAAAACAGCCTGGATACATGCTCAGGCCGACTGGTAACGCATATATGGACATTCGGGAGGTGAAGGCCAACAAGTTCGACCACAAGCTCGAGGACCTCTTCTCGTGGTGACGGGACGGTAGATGTCATTGGACACTCATCGAGCCCATCCATAATGATGTAAGTAGGTCCCTGATCCTCGAGGGCGAGCATTTCTTTGAGGCATTCTACCATAGCGTGATCACTGGGTTTCTGTACTCCACGGTCATGTAAAGAATAGAGTTGGGACAGTATATCGCAACAGGGATCGGATCGAGCAGAAAGTTGAATGAGGAGAGAGGGAAGCAAGTTCCGAAGTTTTTGTTTATCGACGTCCCTGAAGTCAAAATAGAAATAGGCCATCGATGCGTTTCCGGCGTTGCGCATGGCTATGATATCTTGTATAATCGAGGAACTGAATTGATGAAGTCAGTTTTTACAAAGGCGGAATATATTAAAAAAGCGCGAACCAGAGGACGCTTTTCCCCGAACCCGCTATAGAAACAGGAGATAATCAGGGATCGTCGTACGGTGAAGGCGGCAGGCCAGGAGTAACGCACGTTTTCCGTGTATCCACAAAAAAGGGTCAGTGGATTTCCAGTGATTAAATATACTGCCTTGAAAGAACCATTCAGCTGTACCGTCGTGTTGAGCTTTGCACGCAATGTTATGATTAATGGATGGATCTGGGGGCGAAAGCCATCGTAAAAGACTATCTCTGAGCTGGTTCACTGCGAAGCTGTCTAAGCCCTCGGAGCGATGAGCGAGTGTTAAAGAGATGACGAACGGTTAACCTGGTCTAACTTGGCATTGACGCCTCGGACCTCGCAGCCAACGCCCTGCACCCTCTCGTCGATGCCTTCAACCTTGTTACCAACATCTTGCACGTTGCCGCGGACATCTTGTACTGTCCCCTCGATTCCGTGTGTGATCTTCAGCAGTTCCACAGATGCCATCTGCGCCTCTTCTAGTGTCAATTTGTCCAACCTCTGCAGGCTATCCTCGATGTCTGTGTTTCCTGTCAACTTCTTGATATACTTTTCTAAATAACGTGTCAGCCAAAAATCGTAAATCTACCTGACATCAACTCACTCAATCGTCCACATTTCACTTCATCTGTGGCGATCGCAAGGATCATTAACACCTCGACCATAATCTCAATCACTATCTCCATCATAGCTGTAGTTGGTACGATGCCAGTGTAAATCTCAAGCCGGCGGAAGTAACGTTCGATGCGGTTAAAGAGGCCAATAAGCTTGTCTTGGCTGGCGCTGGCATCTTTAGCCGCCTGGGAGCCATGCGTGTCAAAATAAGTCGCACAAGAGAACAATGAAGGACACCGACCGAGAGGAGGATGCCAATGCCCGCAAAAATTGCGTTCGCTGAAGGGAATACCTGAAAAGCAAATATTAGAGAAGAAAATCTTCGCGGGAAAAGACCCTGATATTCACAAGCCCAACGCCCCCGCCAATGGTGGCAGAAAATGAATACAGAACATTTACAGTCGGAGCGACCCATTTCATGAGTCCGTCGTCACCATTCTGGGATTGTCTGAACATGGGGATTTGATCTCGAAGGACAGTCAGGATTGCCTCAGGAGAATCGCAGGATTGAAGACTGGGAAGGAGCGGATGCGAGGCCAGGTCTTTCTTTGTCCTACGTTTGTAAGTTTCCAACGCAGCGTTGAAAATGGACGCAAAGTTAGAATGCGAGGTGGATGTGGAGGGGACGGTCGTCATGATGGTTCGTGGATACGAGGACAACATAGTAGCCGGTCCGCCGTACAGCCCACTCCTCCAATTACTCCCACGTTGCCCGTTTATCAGTTTCCGGAGCAACCTCCAGGCTCTAATTTCTTCAGTTGTCGGGAACGGCTTCCTGTTCCCAGGGTTCCCAACGAGAGCGAGTGAGTTGCTTGACGTGTTCCATCATCATATCTCATGTCAATAAGCATACACACTGTTAGCTATCGGTAAAACGCTTCGGTCGGCCTAAGACTTACGATGCACTCCTCGATTGTGCACAGGCTGGAGCACAAACACCTTCACGGCGACATTGCTTCGCCGCACCGTGACGGCTCTCCTTCCGCGCTCCGTGTTCTCCTTGAACTGGTCTATGCGCTCGCGTGAACAGTCGTCCCATCACTGAAACCTGTAGGTGGTAAGTTCGTAGTACTAGAGGTCCTTACGCACATGCGATCGGGGTTATTTACCGGCGCGTTGCTTTCAGCTTGAGGCATTGGATCGAAAATGGTATTTATCTAAGAAGGCCGTGGCGGCCAAATTGATCCCCACATCTAGGCAGCTTGATATACTAGTTCTGAGAGCAAGAGCTTCTGGAATCGGGTGGTCTACCCCAACTACATGACGAAATGGGGTGGCTCTTCGTGGTAAGTACTGTCACTTTCTCTCCGAGTTGTCTTGGGCGATCTTGCGATGAAGCTACGCGCCACGCTGATCGGATCGTACGTCAGCGGCGGACAAATCTCTTCGCCTCATATTCACTGAATCCTCATCGATGAACTCACTGTGATATATCAAAGAGTTCAGCGGATCTGATTACTAAAGTAACCAAGAAACATTCAATAGTTTTGATCAAGAGCATCTGAAAATACAGACTCCCAAGCAACCCCCACCGCCGCCACCGCGCCACTCTTCCCGCTTCGTTCTTGGGTGGATCTATATCGTGTCTGCTTTTGTCTGCAACCCACTTTGTTCATCCTAAACTTCGGGCAATTCCTCATTCGGGGTACATTTCATCCGAGGCGATGTTCGCTTCTTCTAGGCTCGTGATCAGATTCAAATCCCCTCAAAACATCTTGACCGGAAAAGCCAACGTCCGCCCCGCAGCCGCCACTGCTCGTCCACCACTGACTGGCTATTCCAAGGGGTCGACGAACATTTGGAGTACCTTCAGCTGTGGATCGGATCGATGCGCCGTTACTCAACAACTTGTCGATAACCCTTTCCATCAACCGATATTCGACACTCCCCAACACCCAGTTCATCAGTCGCACGCCAAAGTTTAAACCACGCGATGAAGTACGCGTGGCCTTTTCCGCTGGGGGTACTTTGGTGGTCAAACTTCCAAAAGGCATTGGCGGAGCGCTCGAGTTGGCAGTCGCATGCCGTCAGACAGGCCAACAGCTTTCGTCTCTGGCACAGGTCTGCAGTTTAACATTCCCTCAGACTTTATTTCCGCGGATTTGCTTTGATGGCCGATCTCCACGACTGCATTTTCAAGACACAGCCAATGGCTGGAACTTTTACATGCATCTACCGCCATAAAGGATCTCTACATATCCCAGGAATTCGTGCCGCATATCACACCCGCCCTGCAAGAACTCGTTGGAGAAAGAATGACAGAAGTGTTTCCCGCCTGCAGACTTTTTTCTTAGATCTGATATACTCATCGGGACCTGTCCAGGAAATCATTGGGCAGTTGTTGGTGCACGGAAGCTCGCCCCCACCTCGTTGCTGTTCCTAGTTGGGAAAGAATGTTTTGAGGATTGGTGAGTTCGCGTGCAACTCTTCATGGGGCTATCTATTGTTGTTCTGTGTATTATTGCTGTCTGTTGTCCTTGTCCTTTGTACTCATACAGCACTGCATTCCGTGGATTCCTACATTTCCTCATCACGGTTGTTTGCTTGGCGATCACACAAGTACAAGAGCAGTTGTCCATAACAAGTGCCCCAAGTATAGGAAACATCAAATGACTAGGGATAACATCGTGAAAGATTGATCGTGACAAGGTAACCTATGGGTCTCCATGAGAATACAACAATTTGTAACTAAAAGGTAAAAGAAGAGCATATGTCCACTTTCCGAACGGAGACTTTTCGTCCCTCAAAACCGTCCTACGGCATTTCACTTTTGCGATCCGATCGGGGGTGCACCAGGTGGCGGTGCATAGTACTGTGGCGGGGAGACGGCAGGCTATGTAAGAGTGTGTCGTCAAGAGCGTCAACGCGAGCAGCCTGCAAGTGAGGACGGAAAGCTCACGCACCGGAGCAAAGCCCGTTGAGGGGTCATATATGTATGGGGAGTTGTAGCCATTGTGCGCCGGAGGCGGGTACTGCGGCACGAACGGTGGTGAACCTCCGTAAGGACTTCCGTACGCGGCCCCGCTTCCAGGCTGAGATTGTTGGACGTAGGCCAGATTGGCCTGGCGGTTGCGCCGCCTGCGATATGCGAACAAACTGAAAAGGACGACGAGGAAGACGACGACTGGAGCGAGTCGTCGTCAATAATGTAGTTAAATGGGGCGACCGATACATACAGAATGCGAGGCCGATCAGGGCACGTGCCAAGTCGCTTAGTCCGTCACAAGTTTCGTAGCCATTCCTAAGATGGTGGTAAGAGAAGGAGGAGGAGGAGAGGTCAAGTTGAGTTGAGTTGAGCTGCGGACAAGTGATTACGTATATACGTACGAGTCGATCCAGCAATCTGCCCTAACACCTGGTAGGAAACCGGCTAACAAGGTGACGGCAAGGATGCGGATCGAAGCTGGGCTGAGCATCGACGTGCGACGTGCGACTGCGCATTGCGGAGGTTTCCGTTAGGAGGCCGAGCGACGGAAGTCAAGCCAAGGACCACATATGGCAACTCACTGCTCATTGCGATGGAACCGAATCGACTAGGAGAGAAATAGAGGAGCTGAAAAGGGCTGCGCTGAGCGGAGGAGGCAGGGTTGATGGAAGGAGGCAATTGATTGGGGCATCCTTCGCCTGCGCACTTAAGTGGAGCAGGGCTCAAGTAAGCCAGTGCTGCGGCCGCGGACCGCGGACATGGCCGGCCGTAGCCGATCTGACCGATTTGACAAATGGGCCATTTTCATCGTCGTTCCTACAGAACACCCCAGTAGGCCATAGCCCTCTATCCAAGCATTAGTGGCCCTCAAATGGCAATTGTACTACGATTGCGCCTGCACCTCGTCTTGTCTCATTATATCACAGGTACAGTATTGCAAATATAGGACGTCCGGACGCCCATTCCGCGCCGTCCACGACAGCGTGACATCGACCCTCGGAGTCGGAACTGACGCTTTTCTTCCCACGATTGCTGACCTACACCACTTCCCAGACCCGAAGTTAGTTCCCTACAGCAGATAAGGCATAAGGCTAGTTAAGGCTATTGTGCGCCAGAGGCGGGTACTGCGGCGCGGACGAAGGTGGGCTACTGTAAGGACTCTCGTACGTGGCCCCGCTTCCCCTCTGAGACTGTTCAACGCAGGCCAGATTGGCCTGGCGCTTGCGCTCCCTGCGATATGCGAACAAGCTGAAGATCACGGCGAGGAAGATGGCGACTTGGGCGAGCCGTCAATGGTTGGTAATGGGGGCAGATAATACGGGGGTTAGGAGGGGACGATACATACAGACTATGAGGCAGATCATGGCAACTTCTAGGCCGCTCAGGCTTGCACCGTCACAGATTTCATATCCGTTTCTAAGGTGGTGAGAGGAAGAAGAAGAAATCAGGTTGAGTGGGAAGAGAACACTGCGGATATGTAATTAGATATACATACGAGTCGTGATAGCAATCTGCCCTGACACCTTGTAGGAAACTCGCTAACAAGGTGACGACAATGATACGGCTCGAGCTGAGCATCGAGGTGCGACGTCCGACTGAGCATGGGGAGAATCCCGCGAAGTGAAGGTGCTCCGTTAGGAGGTCGAGCGAGGTCAACAACAAGCACATGGCAACTCACTGCTCATTATGATGGAACTGGCGCAATATCGACTACGAAAGAAATCGAGGGCCTGGAAAGGACTCTGGGGGTGGCAGAGACATCCTTCATCTCCGTCTGCGCACTTAAGTGGAGCAGGTTACTCCGGTATAATATTTAAGCTTTTAGTCGAGGCCATGGTGCTCTTACCCCTATTGTACAGACCCTGGATTTTGCTTGTCTGTCCTTCACATCAGGAAACGGGCAGAGCCTTTTTGGCCGTAACTTAGATGCCATGGTGTTGCCCAAAGGGCATTGCACAGGATGGGGTCGGTGCGGCTCGCCAAGTAGTCTTGCAGGATGATCCAGACGAGATGGGTGGCAATTTTGCTGCCATTGGCGTAGACGTTGAAGCTGAGAGCGAGCGCGCCACCACTTCTTTTGGTGTCGAGATGCCGGGTGAAACACGTGGAATCAGAGAAGATCAAATCTCTGATCTCGTGATGGGCTTAGACTCTTCTGCGAAGGTCTTTGCAGCGAAGAGAGTTTTTGAGACCTCAGGTCCTTGCGTGCTAGATGGCATGGATGGTCTGAGAGACATTGTCAGTGCATAGAAGCCAAAACTCGTAACGGTGAAGAGAAAGGATAGGCTTGGGCCACTCGGGAGGCTATGGCCGCGGAGGACAATACTCCGCGCTTCAAGAAGTAGATCCGGGACCTTGTGAGGCCATCGATAAAGAAAGGTCGGGGGACGCGCTCGGAGTCGATGGCGCATCGCTCGGTCTAGCCGGCGAAACGCTAAAGACGTGGATCGGGATATATCGAAAACGGGAGAGAACATCCTCCATTCTGACTCCTGCTTCGCAGGCTTCAGTATCAAAGGGGAACGAGAAGTTTCCCAGAGGCTTCCTTGTTCCATGTTTAGTACTTTAGTGTCGAGGTGGACATCATGAGATGTGAACGTGGTTGCGTTCGTGGTATTTGTCCGAGTACTAGTGAGGCGCGCGCCGCGCGGGTGGACTCTGCCATAGTTCAGGTAGGATCTGCGGTGGCCTTGAGGCCAGCACTGAGGGGAGCGTATGGCCGTAGATGGAGAGTAGCAAATCAGCAGTACCTTCAGTACAGGAGACAATGACGGGGCATTGTCTCCTCCGCACCGGACCGTGGTATGGAGTGGTGAGCGGAGCGGATCGCCCTCCACAGTGACGTCGTTCAAGGTGTTGGGTGGCATACTGACACCGGTTGGCGCTCGAGGTATGGTGCATGAAGATTGGACGACGTAGGCGTGGAGTGTCAGCTGAGGTCATATCTGCAGTGTCGTGTTGGAAACTTCGGAATCGGGTTTGTCGGCAGCTTGGGCTCTCGTATGGTCTTTTTCTTCCCGACCTCCAAGGCGGTGAAGGCATTTTCCGCGTGGAATGATGGATGGCAGCGATTTCGCAATCATCCAACACTCCATGTGGTGCATACAGTCCTGGCTGCTCTCGTGAGTCGTGACAGAGGTACAGTAAGAGTTCCGGCGGTCAAATCAGCCGCGGCCGGCGATTCCCGCAAAACAGCACCGCCTTACTTGCTTGGCACTTGGCCACTCTCGGCCACTCCACTCGACAACAGACAACTATGCCAAGATGCCAAGATCTTCACTGGTTTGCTTCCTTCCACCACTTTCCTCCGTCTTTTTTTTAGTTCCTACATTTCTTTTGTCCGTATCAACGTCCCATAATGATCACTGAGCCGCCGTGAACTTATAGTTAACCACAGTTGGGCTCTTGCTAACCACCCAGCACCTTCTTCCCGGGGAATCTTCATACCCACTCAGGCGTCACATCACGATGATCAGCACAGCCTCGACTCGTATCCTTGCCACCACCTTGTTAGTTGGTTTCCTACCATGTGTCAAGGCAGATTGCTGGAGGAACTGGTCCGTCTTTCTATCACATACTGTGAAGGCAGCTTTCCATCAACTCGACCTATTTTTCTTTTCCTCTCACCACATTAGGGATGGCTCCAGAATCTGTAACGGACTAGGCAACTTGGCACGGGTTATGTTTGGTCTTGCAGGCCGTGTGTATCGCCCCCATTGCCCCCGTTTACCTCCGTACTGACCCAACCCTCTGCCCGACCCAAACCCGTGACCTCGCTCCAGTTGTCGCTTTCCTCGCGGCTGCATTCACATTCTCCTACTGTTGGAAACAGCGCAAACGCCGGGCCGAACAAGCCCTCGCCCAACAGACTCAGCGAGGAGGCGGGGCCACCTACAGGAGTCAGTACAGCTCTGCTGGCGGTCCACGGTTATTTGCGCCGCAGGCCCCGCCTCCGGTGCACAATAGCCTCAACTCCCCATACATTTATGATACCACCCCGGGCTTTGCTCCGGTGCGTGAGACCTCCGTCCTCACTTCCACCTTCTCTCACTGACCCTTTAACGCTCTGTCTCGTAGCCTTCCGTCCGGTCGCCGCAGTATCAGCCCCCGGTCACATCAGACCGGAAGGAAACGGTGTAGGATGGTTTTAGGGGATGTAAAGTTACTCTTCAGGTGCTTCGGAAAGTGGTTGTATGCTCTTCTTTTACCCTTGTAGTTACCCAGTGCCATGGTTGTACTCTCTATGTATAGAACCCGTAGGTGGCCTAGTCGCGATAAATCTCTCACGATGTTGTCCGGACAGTCCGAGGCGGAAAAGGGACGGCGCGACATGAGGGTATGACAGGTTTCATCAAACCGTTCAGAACCACAGATCATTGAAAGCCTGATGATATTCAAGCCTTGGGCAGGCCCAGGTCAGTAGACGAGTGATGTAGTCCAGTTAGATACTCTGTACCCGGGGCCGATCGCAGTGAGAACAAGATAACGTATAGTCACAAACGGAAACATGGAAAACAACTCCAGCCAAGACTCCAGCCAAAGTAGATATCGTATTCGGGGGCCCGATCGTGTAGTAGGGGGGGACCACTAATATAGGCAGTTCCTCAGAACCAGAGACGGTCCTGAAATAAGGGTTTGCGACAGCCTGAGTGTTGCAGATGGCAGCACCGTTGGATGTCTTGGAAGTTGGAACGTTAAAGCTTGATCAAGCCCGGACACCTGGCAGACCGACGCCGAATTGTATACAGTAAGTTAAGCCCGGGCCAGAAGGACGCGGTAAGCTCTGCTCGACTCCAAGTCCGACGGAGCCATTGCATTCCTGATCTAATTACCCCTGCCTTGCTGACATCCCTCGTTTCCGTCACTTTCGCTCGTTATTGAGGCTGTCGCACGTAGGGCGCCTATCATCCAAATCTGTGTTCCACGCCGCCAACACGAGGTGTTTCCCACGCCCAGGTCAACTGTTCCCCTCTGCCCTTGCCTCTGCGGTCGTAGTCGCACCCACAACCATCATCTCTAGCACGAACAAACTCCTTGTTCTTACGGTCTTACCATCATGTCTCAAACTCGCCCTATAGCCTCCTCACCATCATCCTCGTCCTCCAACTTCCAATTAATGATCAATAAAGGCTTGAACGAGTACAAAAAACGCACGAAGCACGATCTACGTGAACACCCACTTGCCGCCCAGCTCCAATCCTGCGACTCTCCTGGTGCCATTCTTGTTGTCCTTCATGAGCAAGTCCGGGGTCTAGATCAGTCCCGGAGTACCGATGAACGATGGACAAAATGGCTGGACCCAACAGTAAATGTCATGTATGCTTTCTCTAGCATGCTCGGATCGGGTGTAAGCCTGGTGTGTTTCAAGACATCCAACTGTCTGAGATCTGCTCTCTCATATCTATATGACAGCTATTCTCCCCTGCGAGTGTCATATTTGCTGGAGTCGGCATTCTCCTTTCGGTGTGTATCTTTTATAACTTCGCGTGGGCCATTGTAACACGTACATCTCTCAGACGGCTAGAGATGTTCGAGCGGGCCAAGATACACTTGTCGACATCTTTGAACGGATTGAGATGTTTTTCCGACGTCTCGAGATCTACACAGAAGTTCAACCGACGACGGAAATGACGGATATAATCATTCAGATTATGGTCGAGGTTCTCTCCATTCTTGGAATCACAACGAAGGAAATCAAACAAGGTCGAATCAGTAAGTAATTGATGTCCAAATAATATATCGCTGTTGATTGAACGGTGTATAGAAAAATATGCGAAGAAGCTGATCGGAAGGACAGACATCGAAGATGCGCTGAAGAGGCTAGACAAACTAACTCATGAGGAGGCACGGATGGCCACTGCCGAAAATCTGAAGGCCACACGTGCCGTGGGTGAGACCGTGAGGGGAGTCGCCGATGAGGTGGTAGCCATCGACAATAGAGTGGCTGGCGTGGGTGATAGAGTCGCCAGTGTTGATGATAGAGTGAGGGTGGTCGATGACAGGGTCGCGGAGGTCGTTCGTGGTGCGTAAATCATCTACAATCAATCCCCAAAATCGTACTTTAACCTGAATATCTCAGATGGAAAGGAAACGAAGGTAGCCTTGCAGCAAACAGCCACCAACGTAGATCAAGTGAAAGTAGCCGCCCAACAAATTGCCATTGACATAGATCATGTGAAATGTTTGTCATCCAACCTCATCGATGCCGATACGATGCCTTACGCATCATTACAGGGAAGCAATTGCGAGAAAGCATTCACAAATGGCTCTCCCCGCCGGATCCCTCAACAAATCATAACATCGCATGTGATACCGATCGCAAGAAAAACGCATCTTGGTTTTCCAAGGCAGCATCTTTCAGGAGTGGAAGTCAACAGGATCACTTCTTTGGATTCATGGAAAACGTCTGCCCCGTCCTCTTTCCGACTTGACACCCTCTAATACCATCTCGTATTGCAGCTGGCTCCGGCAAAAGTGTCCTATGGTTTGTGGTTTTTTTATTTGTTCTCGTCAGAGATGACTGACGTCTCCTGTCAGTTCCACGGTGATCCAAGATATTCAAGTCATGTGCAAGGCAGGAAGAGTGTCGATGGCTTATTTTTACTTTGACTTTCGAGACGCCAACAAACAACGCTTGCGCGACCTACTCCCGTCCCTTCTCATCCAACTTTCTGCTTGCTCGGGTCCTTGTTGTAAAATTCTATCGGATCTTTATTCGGCTCATGACGAGGGAAAGAACCAGCCTAGTGATGGCGATTTGACCAAATGCCTCAAAGATCTGCTCACGCTTCCTGCCACTGATCAACGTCCAACCTACCTGATTATTGACGCACTCGACGAATCTCAGAACACCTCTGGGATCCCATCACCTCGCGAAAGGGTGCTCCGGCTTGTGAAGGAACTCGTCGAGCTTCATCTTCCAAATCTTCATATATGTGTCACGAGTCGCCCAGAAATCGACATACGACATGTCCTTAAACCTTTGGCCTCTCGCCAAGTGTCTCTTCATGATCAGAGTGGGCAAAAGAAAGATATCGAGGACTATGTCAAATCGGTCGTCTACTCAGACTCGGAACCAATTATGAGGAGATGGAGGACAGAGGATAAGGAACTTGTCGTTGAGG
>WTXL01000138.1:0-79648 GCA_022376525.1 Russula vinacea | reverse complement strand
TGGAAGTAAGTAAGGGTTATACAGCCAAGAGTATGGATAGTCTACATACCTCTTCAGACTTACAAGGTATTATCAGACAAACACGCTTTACTATGCCGGCCGAGTTGGCTTGAGACGGAACTGGAGCAGCATAAGCTGCAAGATAAGCTGTTGGTGATTCTGGTTCCAAAAAACTCAGCCCGACCCATTTACGAAGAAAGTTGTTCCTCACGAAAAGCTAGAATCCAGCTAGCAATAAAAAAAGAAACGACTGTGGTAGAGCGCATGGCAAGTGGGTATCGTGGTGAATCGTCCGTCCTCGCGATGACTTTTCAGGCGGTAGACGAGCGCCTGAAGTTGAAAGTATTGATGAAGGCGTCTTCATCCATAGCACTGCCGACTTGGAGACGACTTCGGTATTCATCGTGTATCCCCAGTTAGAGGGACGGGCGAAGACTGCAATGTAGAAGTGTCGAAATTCCCATTGATCACGCGATCGATCACGAGCTCAAGTTGAAGCATATTTGCAATACGAGTAGAATGATCAAGAGTCTGATCGAAGAGTCTGATATCATTCAATGATGTTTCAATGATGTTTGATATGTCACCAAGTGTATCACTGGGCAAGTAAGCATCCGCATGCTGATCGGTGATCTTTCAAAGCCTTGACGACTTGATATCCTTATGAAACAATGTCATGGAAATGTGTGTAATTCCGAGTCGTCTTGAACCACATAGGTGGGCATGCGAGTGCAACTGTAACCAAGTGTCGCCCTTGAGCGAGCAAGTACGGAAAAAATTGAACTGCATAGAACAAACGACCCCTACCTCGGTCCCTCAGGCTGGCGCAAAGTAAGAGCACAAACTGAAGGGCATAAAAAACCGGTGAACTCAAACAGAGGACAGAAGGATGCTATCAGTGCCCAAAGTCGAGGCAGTTAAGGACCGCGCTTCCTTCTCATGGCCGGTGGGGCGCAGGGTAAGAGGAAGGGCCGCTGCGTGCATGGCGCTTTCCCCTGGGCACCCTGTATCAAGTTGGAATGCCCCGTTATCTATTAGGGAAGCAACATGCCTGTACAACTATTGGGGGAAGTACAAGTGCTTCACGATGGGTAATGAGGGGTGTGCGTCCGAGGCGCGGTCGCCGCGCCCAGCGCATACGCCTCTAGAAAGCCAAGCCCGACGCGCGCCTCGCATGTGTTACGGAAGGGCGCCACTGACAGGGTCGTGCAGAAGCAGAGCCAAATGCGGCAAAATGCGTAGGCTCCAGACCCAGCCAGATTGGCTACAAATGCAATAGAACCGAAGCGAAGAACCCTCATCCTCATCACAGCTTATTGAGACTTGGCCAACATACCCTACATCGCATGGGGCATATGAGATTGGCCTTGACACTCCTGGTTGAGCTGCCACCGGTGCCACGTTCCTGCAGAGGCTCCAGGTTGGCTGCGCGCGTGCCTTCCCCACTCTTCCAAAGAGTGGGGACTTGGTGAGGGGTTTGCGTGTGCGCTCGACCTAGAAGGTGGAAAGTTGCGAGGCCTCCGAAAGTTGATTGGTCCAAAAAGATTTTAAACGGCTGTCGTTGAATCAATGTCCCCTTCCTTGGGATAGCAGCAGACCGCAGGTGGGGTTAGCACGCAAGCAGTAGGGTAAAGCCGACATCCGGTTGAGGACAGCAGGCAGTGTGGATAGCAGGCAACAGCAACCACAACACACGATGTGGTCAGCGGGGGGGGGGGGTGGCATATCGCACACCCAACAGAAAGGCACATTGCCTGTGGCTGAGGCTGGTAACAGCAGCAGCATGGCAACGCATATGGCGATCAGTGGGGGCGTATCAGCGCGCCCGATCGCAAAGGCACATCGCCTGTAGCAGAGGCCGGTAGCAGCGACAGCACTGCGATGCACGAGGCGGTCAGTGGGGATTGTGTTGGCGTTTCAGTACATCCAATAGCAACGGCTTCTCTCTCGTGCAGGGCATGTCGAACTTCCTTTCTTGTGCCAGCCGTTCTTGCTCTGCCATCTCTGCCCAGTCTCGCTCCAGTTGCACATTCCACGCGACCACTTGTCATTATTGTCCGCCAGGAAGCTTCCCCTGCAGTGAATGACCAGCTTTTGGCGCGTATTGACTATATACTGCCACTAGAAACCCTTTCTGCGCTCTTGAGGATGGGCGAGGTTGCTTGGGCCCTCGGGGTCGGGTTGCTGATAATGCGTAGCACGTTTTGATGGGTGCGAATGCAAGATAGTTGGGCTGAATGTTAGAATACTCTACAGTTGTCCGCGAAATGACTGGAAAGCAGCTCTTTGAGCCGACTGCAGGGAGGAGCAGCGCCGAGGGGGAGAAAGACTAGTCACGTGCTCGACCGTGATCCCGCTCACTCAAAGCGTGTCTCCGAAAGCGTGCGCCTCGTTCCGAGGCATCCGTATCGTAGCACCTCCTGAAGGGTTTGTTGGGCCCGCGTCGCTGGCGCTTTCTGAATATCATACATACAAAATAAATTATCATAAATGCCATCATTCAGGAAGTTACAAATAAGCAAGACAGTCCGATAACAAACATCTCACCAGAAGGTCTTTGTCTGTAGGTAAAGACGTCCAACAGTTCAAGGCAAGTGAACCTGCCACCAAGCCCGTCACGATTAAAAAGTAAATCGAGATAAAAACAGATTCAGGAAAGGAACTGAAAACAAAAGCCAATAATTGTAGAAAAGAGCGTTGGAATGAGACCCAAGCCGCCCAGCTAGAGCGTAGCACCAGCGAGTTCATCTACAACTGGTACTGGATCGGTATCTTGTGGAGTAGCAAAATCAGCAGTTGCATCGGAAATTGATGGTGTAGTCTGAGCTTGGTAGGTTTGGAGAGCGTTCATTAGCATGTCAACCAAGTTTTGCACGTCCATTTGGGGCGCAGCGTCGGTGTTGGACGGCTGACAAGCAATAAGCAAGGATTATACAGCCAAGAGTATGGGAATATCCTCACGGCTTCTGCAAACTTGCAACCCCAGAATGGACAACCGCGCTTTACCCCAGCCGAGTTAGCTTGAGACGGAACTGGAGTAGCAAAAACAGCTGGTTCCAAAAACAAATTCAGCTCAACCCATCCACAAAAAAAACTTGTTCCCTCACGAGAAGCTAGAACCCAGCTAGCAATAAAAAAAGAAACGACAGTGATAGAGCGCATGGCAAGTGGGTATGGTGAATATGTGAAGAAGTTGTAAAGTCGGTGGCGATAGAGTTGGGCCTGATAACCTCAAGCCTTTATACCTGTCCGTCCTCGCGATGATTTCCCAGGACAGTAATAGACTAGCGGCCAAGATTGGAAAGTATTGTCTGAAGGTGACGGCAGACTCGGAGACGACCTCTGTATAAGAACATGAACCGTATATCACTAGTTAGAGACCTGGCGAAGAACCGGTGCAACATAGAACCGGTGCAGTGTAGAAGCGTCTGCAGTTCCAGAAATGGAATTCCCTTTATGCGAGCATGGGGGCGTCAGTTATGAACTGATGCTTTTGAAATGGAAGCATGTTCAACCGTCGGCCAACCAAGGTGATACTGTCCGAGTCGCACCGAAAGACATACCAGGATGATATACATTGGTTTTTATTTGCTCCGAGTAGCTTGCTCAGGCATGAAGGCGGTATGCACAGTGCATGTACTGTACAGAGTTCAAAAAACCTGGTGGCCGGGTACCCCGACACCCATGGTCACATCATTTTGATATATCACCGGCCAAGTAGGTACCTGCGTGATGTTTCAGAGCCTTGACAACTTGATACTCTTACGATACGATGTCATGTATGTGATTCGTCTTGAGCCGCTTGAGGTGTGTATCGTGTACATGCGTGTAACTGTGGCTTAGTAGTTGAGTGGGCGAAGTACGAGATGATCACATTAAATTTTCCAATCCACAATATCAATCTTCGGCTTCGCGCTTCCCTTTCGAGCGCGTGGTCTACGCCGCGGTGTCGTCAACAATCCACGGTCGGTGAAGATAGGGGTGGGTTGGAAGAGGTTGCATAATGGAACCTGAAATCGTGACCGAGGCGGTGTGCGCTTAGAAATTCGTAAAGATAGTAATCGATAAGCAGCGACGATCAAGTAAAGAAGCAAACCCACCTGACCCTTTCCTCGTCGCCATCGTGCACGTCGCGAGAGTGGGAGGGAGGAGGTGGTAAGTAATGATTCCGGAATGTGTCAAGAACCATAGGTTCATGCGGACCCTCGGAGACGGGTGCGTACGTGCATTTGCCGCCACCGTGAGGCGGGCACGATGTCAACTTTGTCCCGATTAAGAGCTCTTTCTCGACTTCTGCGCGCCTCGGCATCGGGGCCAGTGGGAAGGCCACGACGATGGCGATAGAGTTTTTGAGCATCTGCGGATTGAATCACAAAGTCGCATGAAGAGCAAAGAAGAAGATCGCAGCAATGATAGGGGGAACTGGTGCGTAGAGGGTATTCAAGCCGACGTGGGGAAGTTCTCGAGAAAATTCTATTTCGGTCTAAAACATCGCATTAAAGGATAAAAAATGATACAACGTTGAGGATGTCGAGGGAAACTCCAAAAAAAGGAAAGAAAAAGACAAATGTAGGGTGTGACCGGGCGGCGAAACTCCGGAGAATAGATAGGCAAGGCCTATCAGAACAAAATAAACGATCAGCAAATCATAAAACCACAGTCCGAAAACAAATATCTCCACTAGGAAGGTCTCTGCATGTAGGTAAGATTTCCAAGGACGTGAACCATAAATCGAGATAAAAACAGAACCAGGAAAGGCTTGAAGGCGAAGCCAGCTAGGCAACAGGGAGTTCCACGGCATCTACAACCGGTACTGGTTCGGCTCCGTATCTCTGGAGTAGCAAAATCAGCAGTTGCATTGCCACTCGATGGTGTATCCTGAGCTTGGTAGGTTTGGAGAGCGTTCACTAACACGTCGACCAAGTTTTGCACGCCCGATTGGGAAGTGTCGGTTTTGGAAGGCTGATAGGAAATAAGTAATGAGTCAAGGCTTATAAACCAAGAGTATGGGAAGTCCGCACAGCATCTGCAACCCTACAAGCATAGTACCTACAAAAGCGCTTTACCAGAGCCGAGTTAGCTTGAGACGGAACTGGAGTAGCGAAAACAGCTGGTTCCAAAAACAAATTTAGCTCGGCCCATTCGTAATGAAAAGTTGTTTCCTCACAAGGAGCTAGAACCCAGCTAGCGATGAAAAAAGAAACGACGGTGGTAGAGCGCATGGCAAGTGAGTAGGGTAGATATGTGAAGAAGTTGTAAAGTCAGTAGGCGATAGAGTTCGGCCAGATGACCTCAAGATTTTATACTGTCCGCCCTTGCAATGGCTGTCAGGACAGTAGTAGACTGGTGGCAGAGATTGGAGAGTATTGTCTGAAGTCGTCTTCATGCGATGGCACGGCCGACTCGGAGACAAGTACAATACAAGGACATGAGCCGGATATCACTAACTTAGCTCGAGACCAGGCGAAGAACCGGTGCGACGTAGGAGTGTCTGCAGTTCCAAAAACGGAGTTCCCTTTATGCGAGCGTCCGGCATCGAGTGATGAGCAGCTGATGTTTTTGAAATAAAAGCATGTCCAACCGTCAGCCAACCAAGGGGGTACTGTCCGAGTCGCACCGAAAGACATACCAGGTTGATACACATTGGCGCTGAAGCACTGAAGGCCCAGGGGTAACACAGCACGCACGGAGTTCAAAAACCTGGTGCGGGTACCCCGACACCAAAGTCACACCATGTTTGATAGATCACCGGCCAAGTAGGCACCTACGCGATGTTTCAGAGCCTTGACAACTTAATATTCTTATGATACGTTGTCATGTAAATGTGTGTGTGATTCGTCTCGGGGAGGCATAAGGTGTGTATTGTGTACGTCTGTGTAAACTGTGACTTAGCATCACCCATCACCCGTGAGCGAGCGAAGTACAAGATAATGAATTGAACTGCATAGAAAGGACTCTTACCTCGGCCCCTGGAGCAACGTAAAAGCACAAACCGAAGTGCAAAAAAATACGGGAAATGAACCGAACAGAGGACAGAAAGATTGGTGTTTTGTGCCGTAGCGAGGCACGAGCGTCACGGTAGACAAGGACCTGCTTCAAGTTCTTTGAGTGAGCGGAGAGGTCGGCACGTGACACATCCTCCCATCCGCGTCACATTTCCGGCGGTTCAAAGAATCCCCTTCTCTTTCAATTCGCCCACTGTCCACGCCCAAGATTCGGATTCTGGATCGATGATGAGACTCGCAGGCCCGACAACCACCAGCTCGCTTCGGGGGCCCGCCCACCCGCCACGAGCTCGCCTTGGACTTGCTCCGAGGCTCCCCTCATCTTTGATCGAGAAGCACGTCTGCACTGGTCTGATCACACCCGTGTTATGTCACCTCCAAAATGTGTTCGTTAGGCCCGCGCCGTTGGATCGTAAATAAATACAAAACTATTACTAATGCCAGCACAATCTTACTGTAAAGTCATACAACTGCACTGCAGTCCGATAACAAGAGCTCTACTAGGAATGTAGTCGTTGGAGTGTAAATCGAGATAAAAAAATAGAACCAGAAAGGCACGACTTACAGTAAAGGGGGAAGCCATCTAAACATCAGAGACTTCAATGGCATCTACAACTGGCACTGGTTCGGCCCCAGCATCTTGTGGAGTAGCAAAATCAGCAGTTGTATTGGCACCCGATGGTGTATTCTGAGCTTGGTAGGTTTGGAGAGCGTTCATTAATATGTCAACCAAGTTTTGCACACCCGATTGGGACGCAGTGTCGATGTTGGACGGCTAATGGGAAATAAGTAAGAATTATAAAGCCAAGAGTACGGGAATGTACGCACAGCATCGGCAACCCTGCAAGGACCGAACTTACAAGCGCGCTTTACCACAGCCGAGTTGACTTGAGACGGAACTGGAGTAGCGAAAACAGCTGGTTCCAAAAACAAATTCAGCTCAACCCATCCATAAAAAAGAGTTGTTTCCTTACGAGAAGCTAGAACCCAGCTAGCGATGAAAAAAGATACGACCGTAGTAGAGCGCATGGCAAGTGGGTATGATAAATATGTGAAGATGTTGTAAAGTCTGTAGGCAGAGTTGGGCCAGATGACCTCAAGCCTTTATACCTGTCCGTCCTCGCGATGGCTTTTCAGGACAGTAGTAGACAACCGGCCAAGATTGGAAAGTATTGTTTAAAGTCGTCTTCATGCCATGGCCGGCCGACTCGGAGTACAAGGACATGAGCCGTATATCACTAGTTAGAGACCAGGCGGAGAAGCGGTGCGACGTAGAAGCGTCTGCAGTGCCAGAAATAAAATTCCTTCATGTGAGCGTCGGAGCGTCGAGGGATAAGCTAATATTTTTGAAATAGGAACATGTTCAATCGTCGGCCAACCAAGGGGTTACCGTCCGAGTCGCACCGAAGGACATACCAGGGCTTGTACCAGGGTGATACACATTGATATTCATTCGCTCCATAGTCGCTTGCTTAAGGCCCAAGGGCGGCGTGCACAGTTGCACGCATGGAGTTCAACAAACCTGGTGGCCCGGGTACCCCGACGCGAATGTCATATCATGTTTGATATATCACCAGCCAAGTAGGCACATCCGTGATGTTTCAGAGCCTTGACAACCTAATACTCTTATGGTATGATGTCATGGAAATGTGTGTGATTCGTCTTCGGACACACAAGGTGTGTATCGTGTACGTGCGAGTAGTTGTGACTTAGCCTAGTATCACCCTTGAGCGAGCGAGGTAAGTACATGATAAAATGAACTGCATATAACAGACTCTTACCTCAGTCCCTAGAGCAACGTAAGAGCATAAACTGCAGTGCATAAAATACGGGAAATGGACCGAACAGAGGACAAAGTTTGGTGTTCTGTGCCGAAGTAAGGCGCATGAGCGTCACGGTAGGCACGAACCGTAAACGGAGAGGCCGGCACGTGACGCATCCTGTCGTGTCGCAGACCCCCTTCTCTTTCAATTCGCCCACCGTCCACGCCCAAGATCCAGATTCCGGATCGATGATGAGACTCACAGGCCCGACAACCACCAACTCGCTTTGGGGGCCCGCCCACCCATCGCGAGCTCGCCTCGAACGTGCTTCGATCGAGAAGCACTTGCGTGCCTTCCCCTGTTCCATTTCATACAAAGTACATGGTTACATGGTGTAAACTACTAGGGTGCCCCGGGGACGTGGCAAGGTCCGACCGGTCTGGAAGACGATTTTCTACACACTTCGTCTTCCAACCCTGAATTGGGTTGTCAAGCACTTGTGGTCGGTCTTGCATGGATAAGAACAAACGTTAAGGGAGGACATCAGGATTGGAAGGAGCCAGGAGTTGCATGCTTTGAGTAATGAGCGAAAAATAAAGGAATGAAAATGAAATCTGACCTGACACTTTGCTCGTCGTGAAGGTGTTGGATGCTCTGAATCCATTATGAAATAGAGACCTCTGGAACTGGAAACGAAACAAGTAAGACGCCACGTTACAGCACGGTAAGAAACAAACACAGACGACGGTCCTGCAACGGCTTCAATTGTACCAGTTTGTGACCAGTGGATTTATATGTTTTCAAGCAAGAGGAGCCGTTGAAGGAAACGGTTGCTTGAATCCGTCGTACCGCCGAAGAGAAGACGTTCCTTGAATATGCCCTCAAACAGTTCTTTTGTGATGCATGAGTATGCCAGGATGAGAATAGGATTACATCGAGTTATGATGCTTTACTTGGCCTCCCCGGAATTGGGACATTTATCGAGAGCGTCGACGATGATATAAATTGGCGCTTGCCCTGACAGACTCAGCATGTCCGCCATACATTTTTGAGCGCGTCAATATCGGGCTTTCGTATCCTGCAAGTACTGTCTGTATAGCTTGGAGAGGATGTTGAAAAAAGAATCGGATTCGGCAGAAATCTGGGAAATTAGGGATGAGAGGAGTCCATGGACATTTCTGGCTAGATCGAGTTACTATACTCGCTTGGCAGTGACAACGCCCCGTGGTTTTCATAAGCCATAACGTGGGGTCCCGTGTGGACGATTACACCGTACAAAGCGGCCGGTGGACAAAGAAACCCCACACCGAATGCGATCTCTTTCGCGCACAATTTGTCCGTGGGATAGGAGTAGAACAGAAAGGAGACATCAGTATTTTCACACTTTTCTTTTCAGGGCTTTTTAGTGCTTGTACAAGCCAAACAAGCCAATAAAGTTGAAAAGTGACAAGACAAACCAGCCAGGTCTGATTTCCGACAAGTTTCAAACCAACATGACCAATAAAATGATAACCCCCATTGTATTATATTATATATATAACCTATAAATTATATAATGTGCTAATTGCACCACCACATCTGCACGCGCCCGCACATCCAAATGCGCGGCACGCCTGTGCCCACATCCACGCCGATGTCTGTATCCATGCCACACTCATGTCCACACCCACACTCATACCTGCACGCCACACCCATATCCACGACTGCACGTTCGACGCGTGCATCTTGAGTGGTGTGAGAGGCGTGAGCCAGGTCACAATACTTGTTGAGTGTGGGTTTTTCGGAGCACTAACATGAGAATTTTTTGGAAGGCCAGGTGCTTGCCACGGCTAGGGAAAGGAGGATATCAGAGCGGCAATGGCAGTGCGAGAGGATGATAACGTACAAGACATAGTGGATGGCCAATGAGGCCGCATCGGTGGGGGGGGGGGGGGGGGGGGAAAGGAGTAACCATGTCGTAGGGCAAGAGGAGGCAGGAACAACGCATGAATGCAATGTGCCAATAGCCTCTGAGTGGAAGTAGGTGGTCCACAACGGGAGGATGACGGTGGCCTGCCTTCAGAAACGGAACGCGGAAAGCGTGATGTCTTTGATGCGGGCTTAGGAGGAGCCTTGAATATTGATGAGTTCACTCGACTGTAGAAAAGGTTTTGTACACACTTTGGCAAGTTGTTGTACGCATGCTTGTCGAGGACGTGGTTTGCATGGTCAAAAGAGTGTATCTCTTCTGTGACCAGTAAATAGATGGATTAGAAAGATCGGGGGAGTGGCAAAAAAGAAAAAAAAAACTTACGATGCCACCTGGGATGCGAAAATTTCAGCATCGTGTCGTAGGTGGTGTGGCTGCCAGGGGGAAGGACTCCAGGAAATGTCAACTGTGGGTCTTAGAGCTGACAACGAGGTTAGAGCCTACGACGGGCCGATGACATTGAGTAGTGCGAGCAAGGGAGAGGGAGGCATGAGGGAACAGGGAGACGCGACAGTGACGCGACTTGGAAATTTTCGACTTGCGAAATCCCAAAGTCAACCGTGGGAACTTCCCTAAAAAAACTGTCTGTGCGTAAGTCGTCCCAGTGTCGTCCCTTCCCACCATCAAGTTTCCATTTCACCAAGTCCATGGGACTCGTCACCTCCTGCCTCACCACGTCCCGCCATCTACATCCTCACATCTCCCTCTGCGCCGTCCCTGCCTCCTGCTTGCTGCCTCGGTGTCGACTTCCCGCCCGTGTCGCATCTGTAAGCTTTTTCTTTCTTTCTTTACTTTTTTTCCACTAACAATTTGTTTGCCTTTCCTGCATCCCCACGTCCTGCCCTCCGTGAACCTGTGTCACGTTCTGCGTCACCGCGTCCTGCCACCTATGTCCCCATGTCCCGCCCCCACATCACACCCTCGGTGTCCCCGCGTCACGCCTGTCACGCCCTGTCCCTGTCCTACCTCTGCGTCCTCGCATCGCTCCCTCGTCACTCGCTGGTCCTCATCCCTATGTGTCGTCCCCCCTCCCCGTCCCCCCTTCTGCGTCCCCACGTCACAACCCCTGCGTTCCCCACATCACAACCCCTGCGTTCCCCATGTCACCCCCTGCATCCCCGCGTGATGCCTCCGGTTTCTCGACGACCCCGGCCCCTCAACACCTCCACCCCTGGCTCCTCAACACCCATGCTACCGGTTCCTCACCCCCACCCCTGCCCATCTTAATAGATTAGAATTAGATGGTCGTGCGTCGTTTATTAGTTATAGTAGAAATACGAGTTTTTATCATTTTCAATAAATTACTTAAATAAATATAAAATATGATTTAAATAAAATATTTCTGTAAAATATGTCCTTATAATAAATTTGGCTTCTTGTTTGGCTTGTCGGCTTGCTGACAAGCAAAAAAGCACTGAAAAGTGCCGAAAAGTGGCAAGTAAAGTGTGAAAACACTGATGGATTGGGGATGCTCGAGGTGAAAATCCTGTTCAAGAAAAGGACGCGAGTTCTCTTTCGCGATCTTTTCGCACCTCGGCATCGGGACCCGTTTCAAGGGCTCGTTGATGATGCCGGCGTTTCTGAGCATCTGTAGACCTGGCCACAGGCATGAAGAGATAGGGAAAGAGAAGATAATCCTGGACGAGAAATAAAATGAAATTATATAATCCGAAAAAAGAGCGGACAGGGGAGAGCGGAAGAACCGAATACCGTTTCACAGGTCTTTTGTTGGCGAGGTGGACACCCAGGTGGGGAATGACACGACAGCGCTAAACCCTCCCATGCGCCGGCCTCGACTCCGCTCCCCCAGCGCACCACATAATGTCCAAATTTACTAAACGGAGCGCGGATCGTGAACTGCAAAGATGCTATCAATACCCCAAGGGTAAGGTTCGGCTATGTCACCTCCAAAAAGTGTTCGTTGGGCGCGCGCCGCTGGCGCTTGCCTTGAGTATCGTACATACGAAATAAACTATTACTAATGCCAGCACAATCTCAAAGTCATGAAACCACAGCCTGATAACAAATATTTCCACTAGGAAGGTCTTTGCATATAAGTAAATATTTACAAGAATGCGAACCTGTCACATTGAAGTGTAAATCGAGATAAAAACAGAACCAGGAAAGGCACGACTTGAAGGCGAAAGCCATCTAGACATCAGGGTGTTCCATGGCATGTACAACGGATACTGGTTCGGCCCCAGTATCTTGTGGGGTAGCAAAATCAGCAGTTGTATCGGCACTCGATGGCGCATTCTGAGCTTGGTAGGTTTGGAGAGCGTTCATTAACACGTCAACCAAGTTTTGCACGCCCGATTGGGAAGTGTCGGTGTTGGAAGGCTGATGGGAAGTAAGTAAGGCTATAAACCAAGAGTATGGGAAAGTCCGCACAGCAACTGCAACCCTGCAAAAATCGTACATACAAAAGCGCTTTACCAGAGCCGAGTTAGCTCGAGACGGAACTGGAGCAGCGAAAACAGCTGGTTCCAAAAACAAATTCAGCTCGACCCATTCATAAAGAAACGTTGCTCCCTCACAAGAAGCTAGAACCCAGCTAGCGACGAAAAAAGAAACGACGGTGGTAGAGCGCATGGCAAGTGGGTATGATAAATATGTGAAGATGTTGTAAAGTCTGTAGGCGATAGAGTCGAGCGAGATGACCTCAAGCTTTTATACATGTCCGTCCTCGCGATGGCTTCTCAGGACAGTAGTAGACAACTGGCCAAGATTGGAAAGTATTGTTTAAAATCGTCTTCATGCCATGGCCGGCCGACTCGGAGTAGGACATGCGCCGTATATCACTAGTTAGAGACCAGGCGGAGAAGTGGTGCGACGTAGAAGCGTCTGCAGTGCCAGAAATGGAATTCCTTCATGTGAGCATCGGAGCGTCGAGAGATAAGCTAATGTTTTTGAAATAGGAACATGTTCAATCGTAGGCCACCCAAGGGTTTACCGTCCGAGTCGCACCGAAGGACATACCTGGGCTTGCACCAGGGTGGTACACATTGATATTTATTCGCTCCAGAGTCGCTTGCTCAAGGGCGGCGTGCACGGTTGCACGCATGGAGTTCAACAAACCTGGTGGCCCGGGTACCCCGACCCGAATGTCATATCATGTTTGATATATCACCAGTCAAGTAGGCACAACCGTGATGTTTCAGAGCCTTGACAACTCAATACTCTTATGGTATGATGTCATGGAAATGTGTGTGATTCGTCTTCGGACACATAAGGTGTGTATCGTGTACGTGCGAGTAGCTGCGACTAGTATCACCCTTGAGCGAGCGAGGTAAGTACATGATAAAATGAACAGACTCTTACCTCAGCCCTAAGCAACGTAAGAGCACAAACTGCAGTGCATAAAATATGGGAAATGGACAGAACAATGCTTGGAAGCGTCACGGTAGGCGCAGAACCGTAAACGGAGGTCGGCACGTGACGCATCTACTGGCCGATCACATCGTGCCATGTCACCTCCAAAAAGTGTTCGTTGGGCGCGCGCCGCTGGCGCTTGCCTTGAGTATCATACAAAATAAACTATTACTAATGCCAGCACAACCTCAAAGTCATAAAGCCACAGTCCGATAACAAAGATCTCCACTAGGAAGGTCTCTGCGTGCAAGTAAAGATCAAGGTAAAGATTTACAAGAATGTGAACCCGTCACACTGAAGTGTAAATCGAGATAAAAACAGAACCAGGAAAGGCAAACTTGAAGGCGAAAGCCATCTAGACACCAGGGAGTTCATGGCATCTACAACCGGTACTGGTTCGGCTTCAGTATCGTCTGGAGTAGCAAAATCAGCAGTTGTATTGGCACTCGATGGTGTATCCTGAGCTTGGTAGGTTTGGAGAGCGTTCATTAACACGTCAACCAAGTTTTGCACACCCGATTGAGACGCAGCGTCGGTGTTAGAAGGCTAATGAGAAATAAGTCAGGACTATGTATAGCCAAGAATATGGGAAAGTCCTCACAGCTTCCGCAATCCTGCAATTATACTTGACACAAAAGCGCTTTACACCAGCCGAATTGGCCGGAGACGGAACTGGAGTAGCGAAAACAGCTGGCTCAAAAAACAAAATTCAGCTCAACTCATATCCATAAAGAAAATTTGTCGCCTCACAAGAAGCTAGAGCCCAGCTAGCGATGAAAAAAGAAACGACGGTGGTAGAGCGCATGGCAAGTGGGTGTGGTGAATATGTGAAGAAGTTGTAAAGTCTGTAGGCGATAGAGTTGGGCCAGACGACCTCTAGCTTTTATGCTGGTCCACCCCCGCGATGGCCTTCCAGGAAAGTAGTAGACTAGCGGCCGAGGTTGGAAAGTATTGTCTAAAGTCGTCTTCATGCTATGCCATGGTCGACTCGGAGATGAGTACAATACAAGGACATGAGCCGGATATCTCTAACTTAGCTAGAGACCAGGCGAAGAACCGGTGCGACGTAGAAGTGTAAAATGTCTGCAGTGCCAGAAACGGAATCCCCTTATGCGAGCGTCCGAGCGTCGAGTGATGACCAGCTGATGTTTTTGAAATAGAAGCATGTTCAACCGTCAGCCAACCAAGGGGTTACTACTGTCGAGGCACCGAAGGACATACCAAGGTGATACACATCGGTATTTATTCGTTCGGAGACACTTGCTCAAGCTCTCAAGATCTCAAGGCCCAAGGTCACAATTGCACGCACGGAGTTCAAAAACATCATGGTGGCCCGGGTACCCCGACATCAAAATCACATCATGTTTGATATATTCACCGGTCAAGTAGGCACCTGCCAGACGTTTCAGAGCCTTGACAACTTGATAATCTTATGATACGATGTCATGGAAATGTGTGTGATTCGTCTTCAGCCTCATAAGGGGTGTACGCGTGCAACAGTGAGTGATTACAGTAATCGATTAAGTGACGCCCTTGAGCGCTTCTGAGTCAGTAAGCACAGCCTGTAAATGATGAACTATTGTAAGCTATATGTAAAAGACTCTTACCTCCTGAAAAAAAAATGCGCAAAGGCTGAAGCGCTGAAGGCAGAGACGGGGAATGAGCCTGAAGCGAGGGCAGAAAGATGATGCCACCAGAAGTCGAACAGGGCCACCGGACCGGCCACACCCGTGTCATGGCACAGCCGCGTCGTCTCGCCGTATTAACTGCATAGATTCGCAGCCCTGTCATGCCACGGAAGGACAGTGCCAACACCCCTGCGTCAGCACAAGCGCAACAGGAAGCTGTCTCGGAGGGCATCGAAAACTTTGAGCTTCCCCGGGCACTCGTGACTCGTATAGCGAAATCTGCTGTACGCGCGTTCTTTCCTCTAATGCTGTTGTTTGCGCGCATCATGACGCCAGAAAATTTTAACAAACTTAACCTGTAGGTCCCCGAAAATGTGAAGCTGCAGAAGGATACGGTTCTCTCCCTAGTCAAGGGCGCGACGGTGTTTATCAATTACCTTGGTGCGTGCTAATAGTTTTACTGACTGCCCCTTCCCATCTACATCGACCTTCTTTTGCTGATGGAAGTACTTTGCAGCTGCTACGTATGCACTGTGCTTCTCAGACGCTCTATATGTGTTTTTTTGACGCGACAGCACTAGGGCACACGAGGTCTCGACTTCCAAACAACACAAAAGCATCTCTGCGTCCGACGTGTTCAAGGCTCTAGAACTCATCGAGTTTGCCGACTTGATCCCACCACTTCAGGCTGAGCTACAAGGTACGCTTGAGGCTCTTGCCCTTCTCCGCCACGAAAGTTTACACCTCTAACCCCCTCCGCCCATCCAATCCGATTCTTGTTTCAGTCTATCGTGATCTAGCCAAGAGCAAGAAGGTATCGACTGCGGGGGGTGCGTCTTCTAGCGCGCCCCCAGCTCGGAACAAGAGCAGTACCACAGCCGTGCAGCGCGGGAAAGGGAAAGAGCGCGTGACAGAGGCCGACGATTCTAGCGTGTCTGCTCCTCTGCCGAGTGCACTCAGCGCGCTGGCTCTCGAACCACGGCCGCAGGTACAGATAGACGATGCTCACGCGGACGGCCCAACTACCGACCCGGAGACCTATGCTATGGTCGAGCAGGATGATGGTGAGGGCGAGGGCGAGGGCGACGATGAAGATCGGATTGAACTCGAACAGCCCGAACTCGAGGCTGGACACGATGAGGTGGAAGGGCAAGAGGCTGAGGACGAGGATGATGTGGATGACGACGTGGATATGAACACTGATGCCGATACGCGGGAAGTTCGTGATCTTATGGACGCTGAGGATGACATAGAGTGATGCACAGCCTCCTGGATCGATCGATCACTTTCCGATTGTAGTGTACTTGTAAAGTCGAATCACCACGTGGGTCGATTGGTACCTTGTTGTGCTCTTCGATACCGTAATGGTTGCATCACAGGAAAAAAAAATAGTAGGGAATAAAGCAACGGGACTACTATTGTGAACAGGCTGAGGACCTGAGGTGACCTCAGGCTGTCTCAACTGTGGCATCATTAAAGAGCAATGATGGCTGCACGTTGCCTGGAAATGGTCGACGCAAATTACAGTAATAAGAGTCAAGAGGACTCAGTATTTAACGGGGAGCTGGCGCTCCGTTGCCAAAGAACGAGTCAGTCGTTCCACGTGCTCCCGTCGGATCTCGTAAATCAGGTGGCGCCGGGCGCCCGAACCCGCTCGCTGCTGGCAGATAAAGAGCCAAGGTCTTCGAAGCGGAGGAAGGCTAGACCCTTCGTGTCGGCCCAGTCCCCCAAATCATTCACCCGTTCCTTCAATGGACCAGGTCGTCCTCTCTCCCGGGGACGCGTTCGTCCATAGTGCGGACAAATCGTAAGTTGTCAATGGTAGATAAACATAGCGCCTATCAAATCGAAAAATGCTATTTTGAGATTTCTGACCTCTGTGCTGGATTTTACAGTTCGTGGACTCACCCGCTCCTCATACCGTCTTATGCCGTCCTCGCTTCCATCGCCATCCTTCTTCTCCAGACTATCTTCTTATACGGCCCAATTAAAGCACTCCGCGCACGCTTTTCTGTCACCACTGAGGACGCATGCACCACTGGCGAGTCCAGCGCCAGCAGCACTCGGACGGGTCTGGTATCGGCTGTGAGGGACCATGTAGAGAGGTCAGGAGGATTGATCATTTTCGCTTTCCAGCTCTCGCGTCTCGTCCTCGTCCTCTCTCTCCTCGTCCTCTCGATCTTCAGTTTCCTCCAGGATGAAGGGTCGCACTCCGCCGATTCGGGCTTGAACGCACTGAACAAGCATTGGGGCAAACGGCGCAAGCATAAACATCGTAACAGTGGTGGTGATTCGTTCTCGGAACGCGAGTGGCTTGACCTCGCGGCATGTCTGACCTACGTATGTCCTGCCAGTATTTCTTTCTCTCATCCACTCATAACTTGGAATAGCTATTTACTTCCTTCTTGGCTCTCGTTTCCGTCGCGGCACGGAGAGCTTACGCCTCGGTGGCGTCATTCCACCTCTCTTCGATATTGTTTATTACATTCTCGGTTTATGTATACCGCGATATATGGCCACTGCTTACTTTCACACTGCTACCGGCTGACGGGCGGGAGGGCTCTCTACTCTGGGCCAAAGTAAGCCTCCTTGCTGTCGCGGGTGTCGTCATCCCCCTGGTCACACCGCGTCGGTATGTCCCACTCGATCCCAAGGCCAGTCCGTCCTCCTTTCCGCCTCATCTCCCGTGCTCTGACTCCTTCTGCAGGACCCTCAGACGGCCACAAATCCCGAGCAGACGGCATCTTATTTGTCTATGATGATGTATACATTCCTCGATCCCATAGTCTTCAAGGCATATCGTGTTCCACACTTGTCGCACGATATGCTGCCTCCCCTCGCAGATTATGACTATACGAAAAATCTTGTGCGAGGAAGTTTTAAGGTGGGTACACATTACCCATCAGCGTAACCCTTATTGACCCATCTGTAGAATCTGGATACCTTCTCCGGCGGTTCCAATAGGCATATCTTCTGGGGTCTCATGACTACTTTTCGTACGTCTCTATATCGGGCTCGAGTTTCTCCCAATTTACACACAGTCAGGCAAGGAATACGTCCAGATGGCAGTTCTTCTCATTCTTAGAGTCATAACGACGCTCATGTCGCCATATGGGATGAAGCAGCTTTTGTGGTGCGCCCCCTAATCTATAGTATCAGCAGTCTTTCTGGACGTGTTCTTTAGGTACCTTGAAACTCGCGGGGAGGATGCCGTTGTCCGCCCATGGGTTTGGGTCGCATACCTTTTCTTAGGTCCAGCACTGGGCACCATCGGTTTTCAGTGGTACATTTTTCTTACAGTAAGTAGCTCATGAAATTCGGTGTAACGCTTTTCACGCGTGCCTCTGCCGTTCAGACAGGTTCCCTAGTGCGCGTTTCAGCTATTATTACGCAACTCGTTTTCGAGCATGCTCTGCGCATTCGGGTAAAAGCGGAGACTTCCTCCTCACCAAGGGCCACACCTGCAGTCACACCCGAGGCTCGCAGCGAATCAACAACGCCGGACAATGTCTCGGTAGTTGATAATAATGTGTCCGAGACTATGAGCGGGAGCGGCGAGGAGAATGGGCAATCTACTACATCATCAAACATCAAGGGCAAGCAGAAAGAGGAATTTCCCGGAGGTATTGCTGGCGGCGCTGACAGTGAGGATCCGGGAAAGTCGAGTAATTTAGTGGGAAAGATGAACAATTTAGTTTCCACTGACCTGGAGAATATTGTTGATGGACGGGATTTCCTTCTCCTTGGTCCGTCATTCGTTCGCATCTTTCTCAAATTTCTGACGAGTCCTCCCCCCGCGCGCAGCTTTATATCTTCCCCTTCAGCTTGTCTTATGCATTTGGTTCTTATACAACATTCTTGGCTGGAGTGTATTTGTCGGTTTGGCAGTGATGATCGCCCTCTTTCCTTTCCCTGGCATCCTCGTAAAGACAGTCGGGACGGTCCAGAAAGAATCCATGAAGCGGGTATGTTCCCTGTATTGACGTTTTGAGCGTCAGAAGTTGACCCCGGGATAGACAGATGCACGTGTTCAGACTGCTACAGAAAGTAAGGCGGCTCCTACGAACAGGTGCAGCAGATACTGACTTAACAATGCCTTACTATAGCGATGAATATTCTGCGCATGGTCAAGCTCTTTGGGTGGGAGCCAAAGGTTGCAGAAAGACTGGCTGAAAGGAGAGAGCATGAGCTGAAATACATCAAGAAACGTCAAATTCTAAACTTGATCAATATGATCATCAAGTGAGTTTGGTCTCCGATTTGATTTGCATTGTCTCTCTAAACTTATTATCTAGCTTTCTCATACCCGCTATTACCGTACGCTCACTTTTTTCCCGATGACCTTCTTCTGACCCACCTTCCTTCAAGATGGTTGTCACCTACGTTACTTACGTACGTGGACTTATTCTTTCATATCAATGCCAGACTGATCTGTTTCATAGACCGTCATAATGAAGCAACCACTCACCCGTAGGTTTCCTGGTGTTGACTGTAAGTATCCATACTGACTTTCGGTGTAGCGTCGACCGTATTTTCTTCAATAGCTGGTGAGTCCTAGGTCGTTCCTATCGAAATATCCGGTGATGGAACCTTTTCTCTTCCAGTCTTCGATCTTATGAAGGAACAGCTCCACACAATCTTCTGGATGCTTCCACTGTTCATCCAGGCCAAGGTCTCCCTTGACCGTGTTGATGATTTCTTACGCAATGTGAGCGGCTACCTACTAAGTCGTTTATTTGACATTTTACCTTGTCCTCCAGACAGAGTTGTTGGATGAGTATGCGTATGCCGAGAAAGGATCTGAGCGCGTCATGCTAACTGATGCTTCACACTTTGATCGAGGCGTAATCGGGTTCCAGAATGCCAGCTTCACCTGGTCAAATGATGGCGTCAACGATGGTACCGTTACACCCTCCAGGCGATTTACCTTGCGCGTGGACGGCGAATTGCTTTTCAAGCGGGGCTGCTTCAACCTTATATTGGACCGACCGGCTCTGGGAAGACGTCTTTGTTGATGGCACTCTTAGGCGAGATGCACTTTATTCCGATGACCCCAGATGCTTGGTATCATCTGCCAAGAGCGGGTGGTGTGAGCTACGCTGCACAGGAGTCGTGGATTCAGAATGAAACTATTAGGGTGAGTCTAATCTGCGCCTTAGTGAACCCCGTCTGACGAAAAATAGGATAACATCCTATTCGGCGCCCCGTACGACGAAGAGCGCTACAAAAAAGGTGCCTTCCTCTCCGCAATTGGGCCGTTTTTTATCTGAATTCCTGTTAGTCATCTACCAGTGTGGTTTGGAACGTGACCTCAGCCTGTTCGATGCTGGAGATAAGACAGAGGTCGGAGAAAAAGGCCTGACATTAAGGTAGCATGAAGTGCTGGCACGGGAAACCATTATTAATTCGTTCCGTCTCATAGCGGTGGCCAGAAGGCTCGCATCACTCTGGCTCGTGCAGTCTATTCTTCGCGGAGATTCTTATTTTGGACGACGTGAGCTGCTTCCTTTGCGGTGCTCTGGTGGCGCAGTGCTGACGCTGTACACACAAGGTCCTGGCTGCTTTGGATGTCCACACAGCCCGATGGATAGTAGAGAAGTGTTTTAAAGGTGACCTTATTCGTGGAAGAACCGTTTTGCTTGTCGTAAGTGAATGGTTTTTACCCTGAGTTTAGCGGCTCTCGTCATTTCACTTCAGACGCATAATGTCGCGATGGCTAGCCCGCTGGCGGACTACGTTGTGTCCCTTGGCATGGATGGACGGGTAGCTAGCCATGGCTCGGTGTCGGATGCAATCGCATCTTCTCCGGAACTGGTCGAAAATATTCCAGACGAGGAGAAAAAGATTGACCAGGGAGGGCCCGATGCGACGGCGAAGCAGACTGATGGCAAATTGATTGTGGCTGAGGAGATCGCCGAGGGGCATGTCAGCTGGGACGCATGTAATTGCCATTTACCTTCCGGTTATACCCCTGAAACTCACCCTGTTTGTAAAGTCCAGCTATTTTTCAAAGCCCTAGGTGGATCCCACGTTTTCCTGTTCTGGATATTTTTCGTCAGCGGCTTGTTGCTCTCCGAAGCCTTCATTGCTGGGCAAACGTGGTTCATGGGACATTGGGCAGAGCAATATGTCCTCTACCCACCAGACTCGGTCGACGTCTCCTTGTATGTGAACACACCAGTATTTCCGCAACTGACGTCCCATTTCTTCGTAGCTACCTTTCGGCTTATGGACTCCTCATACTTGCTGGAGCAATCGCTTACGTTACCGGTGGCACTGTATACATTTTTGGCGCAGTGAGAGCTGCGAGATCAATTCATAGTAGGCTCATCGAATCTGTCCTGGGTACAACTTTGAGGTCCGTTCCGAGGTGTCCGTACAGGGCTCAATTTGTCATGACTCCTACCTTTCAGATGGCTTGACACAACCCCTACATCTCGAGTTATTACTCGTGTTACCCAGGATATCCGCGCCTGTAAGCATTCCCTTTTTTGCTAGTGGGACCTGAATGCCATAAACCTGTTTCCAGTGGATGGCCCAATATCCAATACTTTCGAGTGGTTTAACGAGATCAGTGTCGGAATGCTGATCAAGGCCATCGCCGTGGTGTACCTCACCCCGGTGTTTATCTTCCCATGCATGATCATCGCCGTTGTGGGAGCTCGGCTTGGTCAGGTGTACATGAAGGCACAGATTGCGATAAAGCGTGAGATGAGCAACGCCAAGGCCCCAGTCTTAGGTCATTTTGGCGCCGCTGTCGCCGGACTCGGTTCGTTGCACGCTTTGACGTCATTCCGTGGAGGGTAGATACTAAGTTTGACACGTTAACTTTAGCGTCCATTCGTGCTTATGGAGCGCAACTTGCCTTCCGTGAAGAGTCGTACAAGCGGATTAATAGGTACTCGAAGGCGGGCCGCTCATTCTACAACATGAACAGGCAAGTGGGTTCAACCGGTTGAGAGGAACGTACAACCCCAACCTCTCGCCTTCTCCACGCAGATGGATTAGCTTGCGCGTCGACTTCCTTGGTGGACTGTTTGCTGCATGCCTTGCCGCTTATTTGATTTACGTCCCCAACGAACGTGTTCGTTCCTCAGATATCGGCTTCTCGCTTACCATGGCCAGTACGCCCTCCTGTCCCTGACCTTCACCGGATTGATTGCTGATTCTGGCACGAAGTTGGATTTAGTGGTTTGATTCTCTGGTGGGTGCGCATCTTCAATGACTTTGAAGTGAACAGTAAGGAATCCCGTCACCTACTTGTATCATGCCCTTTTCTCATGATTTCTTCTTTGCTCTTAGGCAATAGGTGAAAATAAGTGTTACCTTGTAAAATATGGAAGAGTTTAATTAGCGGTGCCACAGCTTGGAGCGCATACACGCGTACATCAACATAGAACAAGAGCTAAAGCCAACCAAGGAAGGCATTCCTCCTGCGTACTGGCCGGCAAGTGGGGACCTCAGAGTCGAGAAGCTTTCTTCGCGTTATTCTCTCGTATGTGAATCCGCTTTGTTGTCCCCTTGATGATTCGATTCAGGGGATTCAGGATGGACCGACGGTTCTTCACGACATATCCTTCCATATCAAGTCTGGCGAACGCGTCGGTGTTGGTGAGTGTTCACGATGCATAGCAAACAGCATGTCTTGACCCTTAGGCCAGTCGGTCGTACGGGAAGTGGCAAGGTAACCGCTTCTTGTCATTATTATTTTCGAACCGTCAGCCTAACACCCCGCAGAGCTCTCTGACTTTATCGCTGTTACGCTGCATCTTCACTGAAGGCAATGTATACTATGATGGCAAACTCACGAGCTCCATCAACTTGGATGCTCTCCGCTCAAGTATCACCATCATTCCTCAAACAGTACGGTTTAGAGTTACTTCCTCTTATCAGCACCAGCTGGAATGATATGATTTTTCTAGCCCGAGCTCCTGAGCGGCACACTGAGAGAGAATCTCGATCCTTTCTCACAGTACGACGATGCATCGCTCAATGGGGCTCTGCGTGCTTCCGGGCTATTCTCGCTTCAAAGTGAGGACGACGAGGGTCGCCTCACACTAGACAGCCAGATTGCAACCGGGGGCGGGAACCTCTCCGTCGGCCAGCGACAAATCCTGGCGTTGGCACGTGCAATCGTCCGCGGAAGCAAGCTGCTCATCCTCGACGAAGGTGACTGTCCGCCCCTTCCCCTTATCTCCGCTGCTAAACAAGCACATTCGTTTTTTCTTTATTTTTTTTTTAGCAACATCTGCTATTGGTAATACCTCTCGCCCCCTCTTTTTCTTCTCCCTCCCACTTATTGGCGAGTTGCAGATTACAAGACAGATACTATCATCCAGACGTGCCTTCGTAATGAGCTCAAGGGCGACGTGACTCTGATCACGGTCGCGCATCGTTTGCAAACGATCATCGACGCGGATAAAGTCGTACGTGGTCCCCATTTTCCCCATCAAAAGTGTCCGGAAAAGAGTAACACAAAATTATAGATGGTCTTGGACGCAGGTCGCATCGTAAGCAGTTGTCATTTCGTTAATAATAATTCACACCCTTCGGCTCACGATGATGGTCAATCTCAGGTCGAATTCGACAAGCCCAGCGAACTGCTCAAAAAAGAGAACGGCAGGTTCCGTTCGTTGGTCGACAATAGCGGCGACAAGGACCTGCTCTATCAGCTGGCCAACAAGGTGGCAGCGACACAGTAAGGCCGTCGGGGAAGATGAGCGGCGGACAAGCCTTAGCTATTAGGATTGCTTTCTTTCTTGTTTCATCTATGCAGGATCTTGTGTACGTATGTGATAGATAGAGCATTGAGACATGTCTATAGAGCCACAAAACTTCTAGACTTAAAATGACCCTTGCTGGTTTTTTTCCCACCTATCTTGCAAGCTCAATTGCTATATGATTGCAATGCCCAGGCCCGTAATTGTAGAAGTTCACAGATTTCACCAAGCGAAGTAAAAGTTTGGATATTTTTTTGAAAGTTTATTACCAAAGAAAATCGTTCGTGATGACATGCCCAGGTAGGAGGTAGATGGGGATAGGTAGGGTGGTGTAGGATGTGTGTGTGTGTACGGCGTGGAAAGAGGTAACCAGGAAAGAGATGTGCAAAACCCGAAAAAGTGTCCGTAAGGTATTAATCTTGATCTTGTCAAATGCGAAATGGGAGGTATCGACCGCGTAAACGTACGCACGAGTGAGAAGTGGGGTGATGACGATGATAGTAGTAATAGTAGTAGTAATAGTAGGATGGTAATGGCTGAGTTAGAACGCATGTATATATGTACAACGAAACAGGGAAAAGAGTCCAAGGGATACCCAGGATGAGGTAGCAGGAGGTACGCACGCATGAGCAACAAACAACAAAAAGTAGTAGCACATACAAGCAACAATGGGGAGGAAAGGAACAGATAATATTAAACTTTGTACTCGTACACCTTTTGCTCTTCACGGTTTCGCTTCGCTTCGTCTTGTCACTTCATTCTGATTTTTTATTGGATGGCGCAATTCCTACTCGATGTTTTCGACGAGGATATCGTCTGGCCACGCCCGCGCCTCGTCCCTTGCGTATCCTGAGCAGCAACAGGAGCTTTTGATGATGATGTCGGCGCCGATGCAGAAGCGGAAGAAACAGCGTTGACGGGCGACGGCGCATCAGAACCCGAATAAAGACTCGCGCGACGGAGCACAGCAGCAGCAGCAGCACTAACAGGAGGAGGACGAAGAGAAGGTGCGGGTGCAGGTGCAGAAGGGGGATCCGTGTTCGATGATGACCCAGTCCCGGCCGAAATGGACGTATCGACGCGAGCGGCACGACTCGATATGCTCTCAGCAGCAGTCTGCAAACTCCGCAAGCTGTTCGATTGTTGCGACTCCTGCGGGGATACCGAGCTGCTGATACTCGAAATCGACAGTGGACGCGGCTGCTGCGGTTCCCTCTGGCGCGTCAGGATGATGGACAGCTTCCGTCGAATCATGTTACCCTCGGAGAGCAAGGACTTTATGGGTTGTTGGGCGGCGCCGGCGAGGGAGATGGACGAGTTGGAATGCGTCGGATCCTCCCGCGAGAGCGAAATGCGCGAGCGCTTGAACGGGGACAAACCTCTATGCGGCGCGTGCGTGGGCGTGGGCGTAGGCGTGGGCGGTGACTGTGATGCCATTGCCAACGGAGAAGGCTGAAACTGCGGCGAGTTGGTGCGTTCTCGATCTAGGCTCCCGCGTGACGAGCTCGCGCCGAACCCATCAGACGCAGATGCAGGTGAAAGAGGGGGGGGTGGCAAGCGGGTGAAGAGATCAGCGGGGCTACTTCCACGCTCCGCGAAATGTGCGTGCATAAGCAGCTTTGATCGCAAGTCGCACGTCGGTGGAGCGCGACCAGCGCATTTGGAGTGTGCTATGAGGCTACAATGAGAGCACAACACCGCGCCCTTTTTCACGGGATCCATGCATACCCGACAACTGACGTCTAGATACAATCAATCATCAACTATGGCAACCGGGGTATCCACAGAAAGAACGTACGTTTGCTAAAAGTCGTTTTCACGAAGGTGTGCTCGCGCATCTCAAAGAGGTCAGGCTCGGCCTGCGGGACTTCTGGGATGTCCTTCGGTGATGCGCTGGCAAATGAAACGTGACCAGGCGAACTCGAAAGCATCACGTCATCCGCGCCCCCGCCCCACGAGCAAACTCGGAAACGGGCGATGCATCGACCAGGTCGAGATTCGCAATCATGTGGCGCGCGGCATCGTTCTTCTGCAGGTCGGCACTCACTCGCCGTAGGAACGGTATGCTATCCTGAGGTCGCAAGTCCTATTAGAAGACAAAAAAAAAAAACCCCATGCAAATGGGGAAGGAGAATCCATCAGTTCATGATCTGAAGGATTTAAATCGCCTCTAATCCTTACCTTGTTCAGACCCCAATGGCTCTTCAGCCAGTCATGCTCAAACAGTTCTTCCGCACTAGGCCGTTGCGCCGGATCCTTATGAAAACATTGCTTCAGGAATGCAACGAGCGGATTAGAGAAACGCTCGGGAATAGGTGGGCAGTCATCCTCGACAATTCGAAACATTACTATCAATAATTAATTCCCGATTTTTTTTATAATTCTCATATCAGGCTAAGGATCCGGCGGAGATAAAGTCGAAATGCGTACCCGTCATGGCATTGGCGATATCCCCATACGGTGGTCGTCCCGTGAGCACTCGATAACGGTGCAGCCAAGCGACCAAATGTCAGATTTAGTCGATGCACCCTTGAGCTCAATGACCTCAGGTGCCATCCAGTTGGGCGTGCCAGCGACGTCTTTGATCTCGCGTTCCATAGCACGTAGGTTGAGCGAAACGCCAAAGTCAGTGAGCTTCACATTCCCGGTCTTGGTCGTAAGAATGTTCGCCGCCTTGAGATCACAATGCACGACGTCGCTTTGGTGGAGGTAGTCTAGTCCCTCGAGAATTTTGACGACGTAACTCGCCACAAGCTTCTCGTTTAGCTTTCCAAACGCCTTAAGAGTCTGTCCAAGTGACCCATTCTCGGCATATCTGCACGTGGTGATACCACGAAGCACAAAAGAAATCAGCGCTCGAGTATATCGAAGCGCGCCCGCGGGGAAGCGAAGCGGCGATATAAAGGGGGATCGAAAAACGTACTCGAGGACAATACTAAGCGCATTCTCATCCCGGGCCATTCCCTCGTACTTGACTATACTCGGGTGGGTCAGCCGTTTGACCAAATCGACCTCCCGCATGAGCTGCGAGATCTCTTCCTCCTTCAGCCCATCCAGCCCGATCCGCTTCACCGCAACCATCTGGCCCGTGTTCAAATTGAGCGCACGATACACAGATCCGAATTGCCCGCGGCCGATGCAATTGCCGAGTTGCTATAAATGAGGATAAAAACAACGATAAGCCATTCATCTACCCTTTAAAGGAGCATAAGACACTCACAAAGTGCGTTGGCGGCTTTCCCTCCTCCCTCACGACCAACGTTTGACGAGACACGCTCCCCTCCGTCGCATCTCGCGCCATCAAATCACTAGCGCTCGCGTGTGCTCCCGATGCAACGCCAAGATTAGCCATGCTCTCAAAGCGCGACCGGCGCTGCGCCTTGAAACCGAACTCATCATACGAGTTGGGTCGCGGCCGCCGCCGACGTGAACTCGCCCCGTCCGTCTCGCTCTGGAATCGGCCGCGCGGGGGCAGCGGCTGTTGCTTCGCTTGCTGCTGCTGCAAAGACCCACTACCGATACTTGAAGGGGTGCCTGGACCCGAACCGGTGGTATGCTCGTTCGACGAAGAGCGCTCGACCGAGTTGGACAACGAGGAAGACGGTGCGTTCAAAGAGCTAGGCGATGGAACATACTCGCCAGACGACGACACAGCGCGGGGGAACGGTATAGCAGTGACGAACGTGTCGCCACCACCGTCATCGTCACAGTCGTCCTGGGCCCCAACGATGCTAGTCGCGCTATTTGCACAATCCCCAGGATTCTGTCTCGGTACGTACATCCCATTCCTTTTCCCCGCAGTAACGGCACACTGCGCGTACTACTCCTACGTAGTCCCACGCGGCTCGATCCGGAGCCGGGGCTGCCTCCGCCAAGTGTGATGCATTATCCGGACTTGATTCTCGCGGAAATGGTAATTGGGAGGTATCCCGAGGCTGCGGCGCGAGCCCGGGCGTATCGACACTATGTCGGCTCGATGTGTCGGTCGTCGGCCGATGAGGGGTGAGGGTACCAACGGTGACGGTGGCGAGCCGGACTGCGAAAGGCATCTAGGTCAGCGTTGGCGAATTCGTCGTGTCCGAGGACCCGTGGGTTATCCGCGGAGCGGGATATGGTTAACGAGGACCGAGAAGGGAGTTTCTTTATCGCGATCGGGCGAGAAGGAGAAGAAGGTGCGTATGCTGATTGAAAGCGTCGAAAAATCGTCTGGCCATTTGCCCTGACCGAGTTTGATGCGCTCAACACGTCCGTTCACCGGTACCGCACTCCTACGCGCCACATTATCACGGCTGCTGCCGCAACCGCCACTTGGGTTTGGTTCTTCGGATTCCTCGACGACTCGCAATAAATCTACAGGAACAGTTTCGCTTGGTCTTCGCTCGCGGGGACGCATAATGTTCTCGAGACTGCCACGTCTTCGCTGATTGAGTATAGAGCCGCCGCCATCACCGCCACCACCGGTATCGTCGTCGTCGTCGCAAGCAGCCGCCATAGAAGCAGCCGCCATGCTCGCTTCCGTACGCGTCATGCTCGGCCACTCAGAAAGCACAAACGACGTCGCCTCAGTCGTAACAGTCCTGATGGTCCCAAATTTTCCATGCGCATGTGATGCGCCCGCGCCCAAACCAGAGTGGCGTCCATTTCCGTTAATGCCCGTATCAAGCAGGCTGGAGTACGTGGTCATGTCGGTGATGTTACTGCTCGACGCGATAGACTGGTTCGTCGTCGTCATCGTCGAGTCGGCAACGGACGCGCGCACAGATTCTCTCCCAAAAGAAGGCAATTCACCGGCGCCAGAAGCAATCAGTGAGCGCTCAGATGGCCGTGAACGCAAAGGCGAACGCGGGGGAGGGATTGGGGGTACCTCGTCGCGATCACTAGTCCTGGTAGGCGTTTCGTACCCATCTGTCTCCGCTCCACCGCCAGAGCCCAAGGTCCCTGCATCGCTACGAGAAGAAACAAACTCTAGGCTAGTAGATTGTAACGTGGGAAGGCCTACGCCTCCAGCCGAAGGTGGTGATGGTGATGATGTCCCTTTTGCCTCGTGTTGTTCCGGGTGGTGATAGGGGAACGCGGTGAGTTTGATGGTGATGGTGAGGGTGAGGGTGAGTGTACAGATGCAGACAAGTTGGGGGAGGACATGACTGCGCGCGAGGAGGAAGAAGAAAAAGAAGAGCCAGTGCGGTATGGAGAGCCAAGAGGGAGTGGCGCCTTTGCGGCCGTGGATGTGTTGATAGGTTTAAGGATACCTCCACTGCCCGCGAGATACGTGAGTGCGTCTGTATGGGCGTGTCGGCCCACTTGATGAGCGCAATGATAGTCTTTGCCACGCGGGCAAGTGAGTCTGAAGTAGCCTCAATAAGATCGTCTCGCAGGAAGAGGTCCTCAGGTGAGAGGCCGTTGGCAGAGCAGGACGCAAGAAACTGGTCACGTTAGACATGCGGAGCTTGCCATCTTCCCGCGCGTCTATCCGTGCGATGGACCCTGGCCGCAACTTGTTCATTAACCTAATGAGAATTGTTGATAGGGAGGGGGGCAAGGCAATCAATATTTCATCACATACATCGGTAACAAGAGAAAAATATAGCTCACTGGCAGAGAACGTAACCGTCCCGCAGCGCCTCTGAGAACAACCGGCGCTCCCTCTCTTCTCCGGAGTACTGACTATCCCGGAACCCGTTCGCCCAATTGGGTAACGCTCCCATTCGCAGAGGCCCCACTTTTCCCCCACACACGCTCAAGACGAGCGAGCGCCCGCATACGCACTTCAACCTCCTCTGATTCACGTATGCCGAGACCCGTACTCTGTCCCGGTCGCAAAACTCCTTACAGAGAAAAGAAGTGGCTGCGCGCACCGCCTCACGATGCATTGGGTTTGATGGACCGGAAGCAGCTGAGACGGACGTGGTGGAACCGTTTGCGTGACGCGTGAGAACGGTGGGTGGAGAGACAGCGCGCTGGCGTTGCTGGGAGCTGGGGAGAGCGCGCGGGGACGACTGGACGGAGAAGTCGGAGAAGAAGTACGCGGCAAGGCAGGCGAGGGCGATCGCCGATCTAAAGAGGATCGCCGAATCGCGTTTGCCGAGTAGGATGGCGGATAGTTGAGATTGAGGCTGGAAGTCGAGGCGGAGGTTAAGCCACGTGGGGTAACCACGCGAGATGAGGGCGGGGAGCGCGTACGGGAAGAACTCGGACTTTTCTGGCGGGATGGAGAGGATAAAGGAGAGGACGGTGATTGGTCTAGAGAGGTTGCACCAAGAGAGGAGCGCTTCCCGAGCTGTTGGCGTTGTTGTTGGGAATTGCGAGAGGGCGATGAGGTCGGAGTAAGGGTACCAGTGGAACTACTCACAGGTTCCCGACTAACCGGCTGAATCGGTGTGGTAGGTGCTGGGGCGGAAGAAGGCGCGTAATAGTCGAGGGTGGGGGTAGAAGGTGATGGTGGCAAAAGAGGTGCAGGGCGAGTTTTTCTAAGTCGAGAGGTGGGTGAATTTGCATTCGCGACGGAGGGACGCTTCGGGGTGAGGGGGGCGGGGGTACTGATAAGGGGGCGGCTAGACGAGGAAGGTAGTAGTGATGATGGAGAAGGAGGGTCGTTCGAGGAAAGATGGATGGCGGGTGATGAAAGTGAAGCAAGTCTCAGCGAAGGTGTAACAAAGCTCGTGAACCCAGGCAAGCGAAATCGGTGTTGGTCCTTTCCGTATTCCGCAAGAAGGCTATCTTGTCTCTCCAGATCATCACCTTGTTGATTAAACGTCGGTGGGGGTACAGCGTCCGACCGCGATTCTGTGACCGACACCTTCCTTGTACGGCGCAAAGGGACCTTGGTCTCGAACCGTTTGAACACGCCGGTCCGCTCTTTTTTACCGTCTTCTCTTGCTACCAGTTCAGCCACCTTGACCTCGGTTCCTTCTTGGGCGCCCCGATTATCATCTTTGACTGTGATAAAGGGAAAATGATTACCCAAGGGAGAAGAAGAAAGAGGAGTGGTGTGCTTTCCTTTGGACCGCGTCGCCGATCGAATTGTCTGCTCAAACGGAGAGTGAAGCCAACGCTTAAACGTCATGGGAGCCGAGTCTGATGAAGAGGGCTGTGGCATTACTTGAGAGTGAGCCAATTTTGAACGAGTTGCAGATAATGTAGGCTGGGGTGCCGAGCGTGGGGATTTGGAAACGGTACTAGAAGTAGTAGTAAAGGGTGCGGAAGCAGCAAGGGAGTCAGAATTAACGGCCGTCCGGGCGGACACCATGCGTGGAGGAGTTGAGCCGGCAGCCCTGACTTGTGATGTTACAACGGTGGCAGCCATGTGGAGTCGATCATGCGAGGGGATGGTGCGGGACGCGGAAAGGAGGAAATTGTGGCTGGGTGGAGGGCGTGGTTTGTGGAGATGAGGGGAACGGGGATGACGGGCTGGAGAGGGTCATGAAAATGAGGTGAGGGGAGAGAAGTCGACCCCGGATAGATTGACTTGCAACGTGGGTTCGCCTCCACAGAACCATAACTTTGAAACTCTTTCGTCTTAATTGCATTTGTTAATTGAAATCATTCGGCATGTATTTCCTATCCCCGCCAAATTTTCGAGTTGCCCTGCCAAATAATCTGTTTGACGGACGGAATATATGCGCTGCAAACGATAGGGGACGCTGCCTACTGAGACATCCCATACGAGTCTTGTCCAACTATGGCAACAATGACGTCTCCACACGTTTTCATATTAGGCCCACTGCCCGCCCCCTCCGCCCCCGCCACGATCCATACGGGCACCTCAATCTAGCTGCCAAACACTCACCGTACTCACCACCAAATCACTTTCGCCCTTGCCCACAACATAAACAGGCTGTAGCGCCTTTGCATGTCGCACCACGTTCACCCCCAAACCATCTTTGTTTGGACCGACACACAGCTCCCAAGGAGACAGTGCTAGTTGTGGCTTGCGCGAACCGCGGACTGCATTAATTTACAGCCTGGCATGTCGCCTTCTCATAGCCCCGAGTACGACCAGTTATCGCAGTAGACCCAGAAAATCGGCGTTCACTCACGTGTCCAGCAAGCCTCGACCACGTGTAGATGATTCCCGGTCGGGATCAAGTAATAATAAGATGGTCATCCTAATATCGGCCGCCAGGCCAACGCAGCCCCACAGCTGACGCCTTCAAGAACGGCCAGGCAGACCGCGACTCGAGTCACTGGTGATGCATGGTGATGAATAAGGAGGGCGCAGACGTCTTCGTGTGAACCTACTCACGCTTTTAATTGGGGTGTCACATTTCACGGAGGCGGCGGCTATTTGGATGACAGGAAACATAAACAGAATTCTTCTTTGGAAATGTTGATCATGATGGGCAGAATCCAGTACCTAATGCGATCCTTGATAGACAACCGTGCGATGGGCCACTCCTTGTAACAAACCCTTCGATCACCTATTGCATTGACGGGAAAATGGATCGTACGGATCCCCAGGGGTGGTCATCTCGGCCAAGTTACATATGCGATGGTCACGAAGCGCATGTCTCAGAATCAACGATCAGGGGGAAACTAGGAGAAGGGGCGTCTTAGAAATCAAGAAGTGGAGAAGCATATATGCTCCGCGGGTTTTACCGATGACCAGACAAGTGACTTGCAAAAGTTGTGGCGTGGGAACAAACGAGCTGCGGCTGGGTTTCAACTTCTTTTTTTTTGAATTCGGCAATCGGCGCTGCGCCGGAGCGGCAAGACGACACAACGACGGATCGATAACAGGTCTTTTTCTTTGCACTGCACACCGACGACGGTCGTGGCCATCGCAAAAAAAACCGTAGAGAAATTATCCTGACTTTTATCGCATACAACAGCTACCATGCCAACTCGAGCCGCGGCAGCTGCAGCTGCAGCCGCCAACAAGCGAACAACCCGCTCACACAGGCTATCCACCCTCAAAGGTAAAGAGAATGGCGCCCCTTCTCCTCCTCCCCCGTCATCGACAGCCAAGCCTAAGGAAAAACCTGCACCGAAAAAGCCTGCTCGAATCGTAAAGTCAAAGAAAATTGAGGAGGTGTTTTGTTCGTGTCGTGGTGTCGATGACGGAACCCCTATGGTTCAATGCGGGATTTGTGATGAATGGTCAGCACTTCCCTATTCCCCTTACTTCTCCCCCCATCCTCGAACGGTACTGATCTTCTTCTAGGTATCATTTTCAGTGTATCCAGCTCAGCGAAGACGATGCGAGTGAGATAAGTGAGTCATGCTGCTCTCTATGTCTCAACCTGTCCCTGATTGTTATCCTTTAGTGGTATATGTGTGCCCTACGTGTCAGGAAAAGACTGGCAGGCGTACAGTGAGTAAGTGTCAGAAGACGACCCATGCGCAGCAACTCCACTACCCCACTTTCCCTTTCGTATTTTTGTACTCTTCCATCTTGTAACAACCCACGTCTACGTCTGCTGGTACCCGTGTTCGTTGCAATACGTCTTGGTACTGGTACGCTGCCATTGCGCCAGCCTGAGCTGCATGTGCCCCACCCGCGCCCTCGCGAGTTGCATACATCCAGTCTGAACGATGCCTTCTGGGCTCAGCGTGCCGCTCGCTAACACTGTACTGTGCATTTGTAATGTGAGACCACATGCCAAGAACCGCAGACAATTTTGCCACTCTTTTTCTTTCTTTTTTCCCCACTTTTGTTGGTTTAATTCTCTTTTGCCACCTGGCGCCTCTTTCCTTTTTTTCGTTCTCCGCGCTCTGAGAGGGTAGTGCTGACCGTAGTTTCATAGTGGAATGGGAGGGTTCCGACGCGCTTGAACCCATCGTGGACGTTACAACCGAAGAGCCACCTGAAGCAGACAAGACGCAGACCGAGAAGCCCGCGAAGGCGGAGGAGGTGGAGGAGTCCGAGGCGGAACAGAAACAGCGACCGTCGCCAGCGGAGCTGTCCGAGTCAAGCGATGATGAGAGTGGTGACGAGTATGTCGATGAAGGTAATCGTCGCGAGGACGTGGCGGGGAGCAGGCACCAACGAAAGGTGCGTCATGGTGCGCCCTTGCGTGCGGAGGCAGCTTGTGCTCACGGCACGGACTTTCGGCAGCGTATTAACAATAGGCGTATCGCCGCGGGTTCGTCCTCCGATTCCGAAGATAGCGAGAAGGAAAAGACTGCGACGACGAGTACCCATGCGCGGCGCGCGAACGTCGCCTCGACAAAGACAAAAACGGTATCCACGTCTCCGCAACCGAGCATACTCAAGCGCAAGCAGTCCACCAGCACTACAGGCGTAGCGACAGTGTCGACTGCTGCAAAGCGCAAGCGTACCGAGTCACTGTCTGTGACAGAAGATGCTACGCGCAAGTATTGCCTTGGCAAGTTCGCCGAGATGTTTATGCGCATATTTGTGCAGTATCCGTATGTTCATCCAGAGGGCAACGCAGAAGAGGAGGAGGACGCGGGGCGCAAGAAGGCGACGGTGGAAAGAAACCCTGAGGAGTTGACTGAGGAGGACAAGACGCGATTGCGGGAACGCGCCTCTGCATTCGCGACCGAAGTCGAGCAAGCCGTGTTTGATATGTATGCGGAGCCGGACAAGAATGGCAAACCGAGCGCAGGCGTAAAATACAAGTACGTCTCTTAGCTCCTCGCGTACCCAATTGTACTGAATTCTTTCTTTTCAGGGAACGCTTTCGCACACTTACATTTAACCTGCAGCAGGCGGACCGCGTTGCATTGCACAAGCGAATATCCTCTGGGCAAGTCGCACCCGGGACGCTCTCTACCATGTCTTCGACAGAGCTCGCGTCCCAGGAACAACAAGAGTCGATCAAACAAGCCGAACAGGAAGCCCTTGAACATTCCATCTTAATCAAGACGACCGTCCCACGCGCCAAGATCACGCACAAGGGCTTGCAGGACATTGAGGATGTCAATGAAGACTCGGCTATCGCCAAGCAGCGCGAACGCGAGCTCGAAATGGCCGAACAGGAACGTGAACGTGAACGTGAACGCCTCGCTAGGCTGCGCACCGTCCAGCCTCAGGTTCACACTCACTCGAACCCTCCATCTGCTTCGGTGCCACCTGAATCCCCCGTCGTCCCTTCTTCCGCATCGGGTATAGCCTCTGCACCTTGGGGCGCTCCACCGCCCGTGCCGCTTGCGCAATCAACCGATTTTACGCACGCGATCGACCCGGAGCTCAACCTGGGCGACTTCATCCACATTGATGATGAACCACCAGAGTCTACTACCGCCACTGCCTCTGCGGCGGCGGCGCCTGACTTGCCTTCATCCGTGAGTGAGTCGGCGGGCGCTAGCCAGGGGTCAGGACAGCAGGGACCATCGACGCCGATGACCGGGATCTCGCCGTTCGCGCCGAGCAAACCGGATATGCCACCGCGCGCATCGTTCGACCTGAATGCGCTTTGGTCTGCTTCGCCCCCGCCTCCACCTCCAAATGAGGATGGTAAACCTTTAGGAGAGGACGCGGAGGCAAATGACGGTGGGGAAGCGATGGACCTAGACACGCCCACACCTCCCGTTGAGGAAGGCGGTGCGCGCGCAGGAGAGCCTGCTTCTGTCGCCGAACCTGAACAAGGTGTTGGAGGAGTGGAGCACGAAGGCGAAGGTGGGGACGATCTGGACTTCGCCATGTTTTTGGGTCAAGAGGAGGAGGAGAAGGAGAAGGAAAGGGAAAGGAAGGAGCTGGCTTCGCTGCCAGACCCGCAGGTCGTTTTCGAAGGGTTGCCGCACGTTTGGAATGGCATCGTGAGCCTTCTTTTCACAATGGACGAACGTTTTCTGACTGGTTCTTCATGTACAGATCAGCATGCCGACCGATTCGAGCTTGCCTCAAGAGCTTAGGGTGATCGCACGCCAGATAGGCGGACGTGGCCTCGCGTCTGATTCACAGCTTTGGCGAGCGCTTTTCCCCCTTGACCACCTCAGGATTGATGGTCGCGTTGCTGTTGGTAGCTCGGCGCAGTACTTGCTCGCCTCGAGGCTCAACTCCGCCAAAGAACTCATCGCTGTCGCATGGACGCCCATTTCTGGCGCAGATATGGCGGCGCTCAAGGCCGTGTCCAGTTTTCTCATAAACAAAGGGTAAGTTGAGGGTTCTTACTTCCCGTCGCATGGTACTGATCTTAATTAATTATGAACAGCCGACATGGATTGATATTTCCTTGGGGCTCGAGGGGACGAGAATGGGGCCGAGAACTCTACGTCATTCCTTTGTTGAGCTCTCACACGCTACCCGAATACATCGAGCTCCTTGATGAGCTGCACCTACCCCAAACCCGGAGCGAAGACTGTCTCGTAGGAATTTGGGTGCTGAACCGCGGGAGACTCAACGCATTACTGCCGCCACCGCCATCATTGTCAGTTCCACCTCAGCCGGCGGCACCTGTACATCCGCCCCCGCATTCCGTACATGCAGGTCAGCCGTTACCGTTCGGGCTGCCTCCAGGGCAGCAGGCTTCGGTCCTACCACCAGCCCTCGCATCCGCCTTGGCGAGCATCATGCCCGCCGGCGCAACGTTACCCAATGCGGCGCCTGCTGCGCTCGCCGCTGCACTCTCTCATATCCCCGCCCCGCCACTACCATTTGCCACTGCCCACCACCACCATCCACTCCTGCGGCCTCTGCGCCGGTATCATCACCGGCTGTGATGCCGCCACCTTCTGCAGCAGAACTGGCAGCGAAGGTTGCGTCGCTTACTCCCGAGCAGATTCAGGCTATGTTGCTTGCATTGCAGCAACAGCAGCAACCGCCGCCTGCACCGCCACAGCCCCCACAACTACTGCCTGTACCACCACAACCCACACAAGCGGTGTCCATGCATGTACCGGGAGCGCCACCGCTCCAATGGGCGACTCAAGCAACGCCAACGATGCCGATGCAGCAGTCGTATGGTGGTAGTGGCGGGCATGATGAGCGCGGTGGTGGTCCCGGGCGGCGCGGAGGTTATTACGGTCGTGACGAGTCGCCGCGCGGGCGCGGGCGTGGAGGTGGTGGTGTTGGGCGTAGAGGAGGAGGGAGTGGAGACGGAAGAGGAGGTGGTGACTTCAGAAGGATGTCGGACGCTGGGTGGAGTGGGCGGGGCGGGCGGGGCGCTTCTTCGTCATCCCCTGGGTCACCTGGGCGGCGGGATGCCACGCCGTACTGGAGGTGATCATCTCGGATTTTTTACGCAGTTGCTTTATTTATGCTTATGTTTTCGCTTTGCTGAGTTGGCTCTGAAGCTGGTATGGTATGATATGATACTTACGGTACTTTACTTGTGCAGTTACGACAGAAGGGCAGAATTTTTTTTGATCAATTTGGTAAACCTGAGCTGGACTGGGTCGGTATCGGGCCGAGGTGGTCCTGCCTGAAACCAAGTCTCCCGAGTGACGAGTGAGCAAAGCGTCGACCGATAGCAAGCATTGTGGAGGATGGGTCATTTGATCACTCTCGCGACGTGAGCACCAAGTTCTAACGCGTCGTTACTACTACTACTACCACCCACTCCTTCCAGATGGTAAATGGTTTCTTTCATATATCGATTGATTTGATCATACTTGGTATTATCATATAGCTCGCTGAATCAATGGGCGATGGATTTCCAGGTAACGCGTTTTCGCCGGGTCCCCCGTCGTCTGAACTGAGGAAATAATATGCATAATACAGGGAAATATGGAACGCATCATCGAGAGTATCGTCGTTGCTAAGGCGCGTGGTGCTGCCGTGCGCGTTGGGCCTGAACTTGAGATTCCGGGGTATGGTTGTTTGGATCATTTTCTTGAAGGTGGGCGAATCGTGCGGTTTATTCGACTGTGCTGATGAGTGGTGACGATGACGATGACGACGACGATGACGACAATAGGTGACACGGTGTTGCATTCGTGGGAGGTGTTGGCGAGCATACTCTCCTCCGACAAGACGCTCAATATTCTCTGCGACATCGGGATGTGCGTCCCCCTTCCTTGCATTGCGACTTTGCCATCCGAGCACGCATGTCCACACCCACCTTACCCAGGCCGGTGATCCACAAGAACGTGATCTACAACTGCCGCGTGATCATCCATGACGGCCAGATCCTGCTCATCCGGCCGAAGATGTGGCTCGCGAACGACGGGAATTATCGCGAGCTGCGCTATTTCACGCCGTGGATGAAGCACCGCGAGTGGGAGGACCATTACCTGCCCCGCATTGTGCAGGCCGTCACTGGGCAGGTCAAGTGCCGTTTGGGGACTGCGTTGTGAGCACTGCGGATACGTGTATTGGCGTCGAGCTGTGCGAGGAGCTCTTTACACCTGCGAGGTAACTGACTTGTTGCTTTTGTGGTAAGAGAGGATATATGCGTCTTTCTCATTCGTTCTTTTTATCTTTGCAGCCCACATATTCTCATGGGCCTCGACGGCGTTGAAATATTCACAAACTCGAGTGGGAGCCACCACGAACTTAGGAAGCTTAACAGGCGCGTCGAGGTCATTAAGGAGGCTACTCTCAAGGTAACCTCTGCCGCCGTCGTCACCCCACTTCCGCCTGACAGAATATTGTATTGCACCCTGTTTTCTATGGAAGCTGGGCGGCGTGTACCTCTACGCGAACCAACAAGGATGCGACGGCGACCGGCTGTACTACGACGGCTGTGCGATGATAGCGCTCAACGGGCGCATCATCGCTCAAGGCTCGCAGTTTTCCTTCGCGGACGTGGAGGTCGTCTCTGCGACGATCGACATCGAGGACGTGCGTGCGCACCGCGCGAGGAGCAGTCGTAGCATGCAGGCCGCCGGTTCGGAGCGCTACCACCGCATCGAGGCGCCCATCGCTCTCTCCAGTGGCAAATTCGACGTGATTGAGGAACTCAACCGGCCTGCGGCGGCGCCGAATGAGGTGAGGTACCATACGCCAGAAGAGGAGATAGCGTGTGTCGTTTCTTGCTTGTCCTCATCAAGTGAGGGAGAATGAAACGACGACAGGCTGGGCCCGGCTTGTTGGCTGTGGGACTACCTTCGTCGCTCCCGCACACAGGGGTATTTCTTGCCGCTTAGTGGCGGTATTGATAGTTGTGCGACGGCCGTCATCGTTTACTCGATGTGTCGACTGGCTGTCGATGCGGCGCGTAACGGGAGTACGTCTACTATCCCCCTTTTGTGCTCTGGTCTTGGTAATGCCTGCTGGTGGTCAGATAAGCAGGTGATAGCGGATGCGCGGCGCATCGCTGGTGAGCCCGAAGGTTCGGAATACATCCCTACCGACGCACGCGAGCTATGCGGGCGGATCATGCACACGTGTTATATGGGTACCGAAAATTCGACCTCGGAGACGCGCGCACGCGCGAAGGAGCTAGCTGAAGCTATTGGCAGGTTCGTCTCCGTCTCTACCTTGGATGGTCGACTCGACGGGGAACCTCAGTTACCACACGGACCTGAACATGGACAATATCGTGACGGCGCTCCGGACGCTCTTCCAGGTCGTGACGGGCAAGCGACCGCGTTTCCGCGTGCACGGTGGAGCGACGCGGAGAACCTTGCGTTGCAGAATATCCAGGCGCGCTTGCGCATGGTGATTGCGTACTTCTTTGCGCAGCTCCTGCCGTGGGTTCGTGGGCGCACTGGTGGGCTGCTCGTGCTGGGGAGCGCGAACGTAGACGAAAGGTGCGCGTTGTACTAGCTCGTTCGCTCTCCGCGGATCTATATGCGTCGTCGTTTCGTTATTTGATGTGCTGATGCGAGCGCAGCCTGCGTGGGTACTTGACTAAATACGATTGTTCTTCGGGTGAGTATCGGCGTCTTCTTTGGCCCGAGTTTTGACCGCGGTTTTTCAGCGGACGTCAACCCTATTGGAGGGATTAGCAAGACGGACCTGAAACATTTCCTTACATGGGCACAGGAGAAAATGCAACTTCCAATTCTCTCCCGGTGAGGAAATTTCCGCTGCATTTCCGCTGCATTTCTTCTTTCTTGTGAATCAATGTCGGAAACGTGGGATGCTGAAACGTTCATCTAAGCTTTCTGACTGCTGTTCCCACGGCCGAGTTGGAGCCTTTCACGGAGACATACATACAGGCTGACGAGGTAAGCAGGTGGGAGTTGGAGCAAGGCCGGTACATACGCGCCCACCGGCTTCACCGGCTTCACTTTTTTGCCGACGCCTACTGACCCGCAACACACTTTTTTTGACGCGCGCGCATGCACATACACGCTTGGACTCAAAAGGCCGACATGGGAATGACGTACGACGAACTCTCTGAATTTGGGCGGTTACGCAAGGTGGACAAGTGCGGCCCGTACAGCATCTTCACCAAACTGGTGCACGAGTGGGGCGCCCGGCTGTCGCCTCGACAGATCGCTGAGAAGGTCAAACTGTTTTATTTTGAATACGCACGCAATAGGCACAAGATGACGACACTTACACCGTCATATCACGCTGTACGCCGCGATGCGGGGTTTCCTTCTCTCCCTTTTCTTTTTCCTGACGGTTTGGAACGCGTAGGAGGCGTATAGCCCAGATGATAACCGTATGTTGTTTGTCGCGTTGCGCGGTTCTTGAAATGAACATGGCTTGCAGGTTTTGACATGCGCCCGTTCTTGTACCCGTCCCGGTTTCCGTGGCAGTTCAGGAAAATTGACGATGTCGCGGCATTGCTGCCTGACAGGTCGACGAGCATGACCGTTGAGCCGGAACAGAAGACGAAGACCGAATAATGTAGTGGTGATTATGAACTCCGCGGTATATGCAGTCGCACGTGGAGCAATAATAAAGGTACCGTACTATATGGGCAGGTGTGCCGTACGTACGAATACAAAAATGTAGTCCCAGCATTGTGGAGACTGATAGATTATGCATGCACTGTACTGTATGATGGGCTAGAACGTTGTACTGTATTTGTGATCCGACGATTCTCCTTGACGCATAAAATGGTCGTTCCTGTTCGGCTTTTCAGGTTACCAAGGGCGCGGAGGAGGCAGCACGGATGGAACATGAGGCAGGACGATGCCAGGGAATGATATAACCAAATCGGGAATTAAAGGGCACACGCGTGACTGCTTCCTTGCCAAAGTTTGACAGCCATCATCGAATCCTTCTCGGCTCGGTCCATAGAACAGTGAGGACGCAGGGAACCTGCCATCTTGGCTCCTCGGTTCATCTTTTCTATTTTCGTTCGGCGTAATGTGCCGTGACCTGCCGCCGTGCGTACGTCGCTGCCTAGCCTTTCCAGCACCCTGTTGTACTATATCACCGTCTAGCCCGAGCAAGGTGCTTTTGAGGTCACACAATACAGAGTACTGTATTATTGGAGTAAGAGGTACGCGTGTCTGGTATTTTGTATTTCCAAGGAATGCTGCACGTCTTGTTGATGGTCCGGCCTTCTATTTCTCCTCGGCGTAAGCGCGAACCGCTACCCCGAATATGTCGACACTCGAGCCGGCGCCTTTAAAAGAGCCATACCACGAGGTGTCATGACTGCTGGCCCCGCCCTTCTTCTAATTCCCACTCTCCCACACACTCCACCCAACCCCTTGATTCCCCACGTTCTTCACCTGTTCTGTGAAATGTCCTCCAGACCTTCCTCCAAGTTTTTCTCCCGTGCCTCGGTCGGTCATTTCACTTGACTATATCTCGTCTCTACAATTGCTCACTCGCACTCACTGTGGTAGACCTATAATCCGGTCAAGTCTGGGCCTGCACCGGCTACTAGTAGTAGTGATAATGAGGCCGCCGTGAAAGATTTCCAGGCTGCGGTATGTGTGACCATCACGATCGTTGCTGTATGAGCGTGCGTTGGCTCAATTTCAGCGCGTGGTTCATTTCGTTAGTTCAAGAAGAGCGTCAACTCGTTTCACGAACCGACCGCCATTGTGAGTAGTCCTATTGTGTGGTAGCTCATGATCTGCCTCTAATGATGTGGTGGCAGGCGGCGGCTATTAATACCTTTAAGCATATCAACTCGATTGATGACCGGAAGATGGCCGTAAGTTGTCAGGGCCGGGCCTTGGTGCCCTTATACTGTATATGGATGTGCTGACGTGTGGGCACAGCTCGAGCACGTCGTCGCGTTCCTCTCGAAGCATGCAGACGGGATCCTGAAGAACCAAGTTCAGGAGCTCCAGAACCAGCTGATCGAGCTCCGTGCGTCACTCCCAGCCTTCTTGCGTACGCGATTTGTTGACGGCGTGCACCGCCTGGTACAGTTTATGATGACCTCTCCCACCCTCCGGCGACATACATCGGGACCCAATACCAGTACCGCACGGCGGATGGCTCTTATAACAATATTTGCGATCCCAGCATGGGCCAAGCGAACCTGCCGTATGCGCGCAGCGTGCAGCAAACGCACCCTATCCCGCGTAACATGCTTCCCGATGCTGGTCTTGTCTTCGATTCTCTGCTTAAGCGTGAAAAGGTTGAGGTCCCTAGTTGTTCTAACGACGTCATCCATTGTTGACGTATAGGCTTTAGTTCGTCAGGCACCCGGCTGGGCTGTCCAGTATGATGTTTTCATTTGCGGCGCTTGTTATCCATACGTAAGTTTGATTGCTATTTTCTTTTGCTGTGATGTTGATACGTATTAATTTACCTTCGGAAAGCGTTTTCCGCACATCTCACGAAGTGGTGAGCGTCAACGAGACGTCTTCATATGTTGATCTCGCACCACTGTACGGCAACAATGTAGAAACACTCAACAAGATTCGTGTGGGTGGTGGCCGAGGGCTTCTTTGTCCTGATACGTTCGCCGAAGACCGTCTTCTCCTACTTCCACCTGCTGTCTGTGTTTTGCTTGTGCTGTTCAACCGCAATCACAACGTACGTTCTTGGTCTTCCGACGATGTTCCCTCCGTCATTGATGGTTACATTTAGTATATTGCCAACAAACTACTTGAGATTAATGAGCGTAGCACCTGGACGAACCCCCCAGAAGCTATTGACTTGAAGGATCCGCAGCGCAGGGCGAAGATCGATGATCAAGATGAGGAAATCTTTCAGACCGCGCGTCTCATCAATTGCTCTTGGTTTGGAAGTGCGATCTTTTCGGATTACTTTAGTAGCATTCTCGGCCTCGTTCGCCAGGGTAGCACCTGGAGCTTGAATCCCTTTGGTGTCCGCGGTTCCACTAGTCATTCTATTACAGTGCAACTGATTACATGTATTCAGGAAATTCGTGACCTGGATCACAAGCTCTTTGAACGTGGCAAAGGCAATGTCTGCAGTGTTGAGGCAAGTACTACAGTTTATGTATGTCTTGACTCCTGACAGACCATGCCGCTGTAGTTCAATTGTTTGTACCGGTGGCACGCGACTACTTCTGAGGCTGATGAGAAATGGGTCGAGAAATCGATGCACCACATCTTCGATGGTATAAAGCCGATAGATGAGGTAGGTCGTACTCCTGGCGTATCGATTAATGTACTCACACAATGCGGCCTGCAGCTGGATGCCAAGGATTTCAAAAAAGCCTTTCTGAAGATCCAGGCAGAGGAGCCAGATATCACTCACTGGACGTTTGGCGAGTGGGTGGCCCAATCAGTACCGTTTCCTGGTTTTGGTACTTAAGCTTTTCCTAGCTTGCAACGCGGGCACGACGGAAGGTTCAAGGATAGTGAGCTCGCGCGCATCATCAAGGATGCGTATGTAACACCCTCAGTTGCACATAGTAGTAGACTAACAACATAGTAGGGTTGAGCATCCTGCCGCCACTTTCGGGGCGCGTGGCACACCCCAAATCATGAAGCTACATGAGACCATGGGTATAGAGTCCAATCGCAAATGGGGGGTTTGTTCGTTGAATGAGTTCCGAAAGGTATCTATCTGAATTTTTATTTTATTTTCGTTGTGCACTCTCTAACCTCAACTTGCTTTGTAGTTCCTTGGTCTCAAACGTGAGTAATGAAAGTTTCTGTTTAAAAACTTCACATGTCGATTCCGCTTCCTTCCAGCGTATTCCAGCTTCTTGGAATGGAATTCCAACCCGGAGATCGCGGAGGTGGCCGAGCACCTCTACGGCAATATCGAAAATCTTGAACTTTATGTTGGCTTGCAGGCTGAAGAGGTCAAGCACGTCGTTGATGGTGCTGGTCTCTGCCCTGGTACGTTCAAGTCTCCTATCCAACTTCGGGGACTGAGTTTTTTTCTTGCAGGGTACACCATCAGTCGCGCCATTCTTAGCGATGCCATTGCCTTGACGCGTGGTGACCGGTATTTCACCGCGGATTACACTCCATTCAATCTCACTGCGTGGGGCTTTGCGGACAGTCAGCGTGATGTGAATGGTCCAGGAAATGGAAGCATTCTTGGTCGTCTCCTCCTTCGTGGTTTGCCAGGAGAGTTTACAGAGAACAGCACATACACCTGGTTCCCACTCCAGACACCCGAGTCGATGAAGGTCTTTCTAGGAAAGTTGGGCAATGCTGACCGTTACAACTTCACCCGCCCTGGAATTGCTCCGGTAATCGCCATCGCGCGCGAGTACAATGACGTCCGGCAAGTCCTGGGCAGCGCTCAGTTCCGTCCTTCATACTGTGACAAAGCTGCGCGCGTCATTTCTGGTGAAGGGTGTGTAATGCGATAAATGAGTGCCGCTCCTAGCTGAGTGATTATGACAGCTTCTTCCTGGCGTCGAGCAACGACGCGGAAAGCCAACGTGACCAACGTGAGGTTCTACGAGTGTTGCAGGCGTCGCCAGAACAAGCAGAGAAGATTGCGCACTACTTCTACGAAAGGACGCGCAAACTCATCATCTCCAAGTCGTATACTCTTGCCGACAAGGGGATCAAGTATGTGGATATTGCCCGTGACGTACTGCGTTATGTGCCGCTGTACTGGACTGCGACGGAGCTGGTACGAAATTTAAATACTGTCTAATCTGACATAGCTGATGTCTCCATCTGGATTAATAGGCTGGTCTGACGCTAAAAGTGGATGATGATTCATGGGGCGACTACACCGAGCCTCAACTCTATAACATGATTACCGATATATACTCGTCCGTGCTCTGATAGTTCGGCTCGTTCCTTCTGCTAACGTACACACAGCTTCCTATTCCTCGACGTTGACTCGGCCAAGGCATGAACCTCGAGGAAAGGGTAAAGGAGCACATCAAGGATCTACAACACCACATCAAGGCCAATGTCCTAGCCGATGTGGGCGGGAAGGTGAGACATTGACCTCGTGCTGTTCTCCTTTATTCACAGTGTTGTAGCTCTCCATCGCAGGCTTGGTCGGCACCATCCAATCGTTGTTCTCTGCCAAGGCGAGGAAGGAGAAACTCTCCGTCGCAGAAAGCTCTTTGCAATGGTGCCTCCGTCGAGCGAACCACGAACAATGTCCTATCTCTCTTAGTCGGCGCATCTGTCGAGCTGTCGCAATGTGTGTACGCTTTTTCTTCTAAAAGCGTATATTAAGCTCTTCTTTAGCTATAATCAACATTGTCAATTTCTACCTGGAAAAGCCCGATGTAGTCGGTCAGCTCAGGGCCGCGGATGCCAAAAATCCTAATCTAGAGAGCTATATCTATGAGGCCATGCGTAAGCCCCACGGAACCACACTTTTCTCGGTACTGATGTTTCCCCTAATTTCGGATAGGTATCGATCCCCCGTTCCGCGGTGTCTATCGTATGTTCTTTGTCAAATTTCGAACATTTTTGGCTCAACTCATATATATTTGCACAGGTGAATCTTTAGCCGACCAGGGTGTAGGCTCCCTCACACTCTCCAAGGGCCAACGTGTATTTGTTGACCTTGCTCATGCAAGCCGAGACGTATGTTTCCCCAAACATCAACACCCTCCTCAATACTGACGGCACTGTATAATAGCCCAACGTGTTCCCTAACCCAGGGGCTGTCAACGTCAATCGCGAGTCCAAGGACCGGTACCTGACTGGCGACGGAGTGACACGCTCTCTTGGGGTCGAGCTGACGACCAAAATCATGAGCCAAGTACTCCGTGCTGTTTTCGAGTTTGACGGCATATGTCGTGGACCGGGTCATTCGGGAATTCTGAAACGCTACAAGGTCGCTGAGGAGAACACGCTCCGCTATGAATATCTCGGTGCGGACCAGCTCCCAACTGCATGGCCGAACACCATGGTCCTTCAGGTGAGCTCGCCGTACATGGTCGCGGGATTCGTCTGACATTTGGTGTTGCGAAACAGTATAAAGTCAATAATGTTAGCGTTGCGCAAGCATCCACGAATAGCGCGTGAGCGACTTTTGTACGTTATTTCATTCACATTGTTACGATCACAATGCCTACTGTGCCTGATTTATCTCCTTTAACTGTATCTGCGGGTTAGCGTATAAGTTAGCCTGTCGGTTCCCTGAGTACCAGGGGTGGCCTGTCACAGATGATTTTGTCGTTCATAGGTTTCATGTATGATTAGTTGAAAAGTTCTACTTGTGCAATACGTCACCCCAATCCCACATACTATTCATTTCCCATCCACTGAGCACCTGGTTGCCCATAGACTAGGTGAGATCAGCTCAACCTCTGCATTATGCCGCCGGGGAAGAAGCGTATTCGGGGCCCGACATCCTGGGTATCGGTTGTCAAATTGCGAATATACAGATGGGCTCGAAATTTGGGTCTGGTCTGAGCTAGGGGTGATCGTTTCTGTCTGCACGCATACAACGTTCATGCAGAAGGGATACTCGGACCTCGTAAAGTAGGTTCAGTCTTCAATACAGTACAGTAGGTCTCCATCTTGACTATTTTGGCTGTCGACGCTCCCGCATGGACCTCAATCTGGCGAAAATTTTCCCGGGCTGCGTCTGTGACACTGACAACACAGTCATGTCCTGATCGCGCCCAGATTTGATTTTTCAATTTTATTAGTGATGTTTTTTGGGAGTTTCTCCCGTCTTCGGCGTCTGTTGAGACTACACTTGGTCGCAGGCAGCAACGTCAACCATAAAGTGGCAGCCACATCCCACAAAACATTGGGTGTGATTCACTGATAAAATTTTACTCTTACATATACAATATGAGAATGTCATCGTGCCTCGGACAGAGTCAGAAGAGTCACAACACACCCGTAAGTCTTCTACGTCACGAAAACCTCAACGAGAAGATCATGGCTGCAGCTGGATGAAAGCTGGCAGGGGTGGGCCTTGCATCTGCACGCGAGTTCAAGTATTGAAGACAGTCCCTGACGTGACGATAGTGAGTGACGACTCCAAAAAAACCTGGGCTTGAGCTACGGCTTGGGGAGCGGGACCAGGGTTACGGGGCGGCCTGCGCTCCGGCGGGCATCAACGAACGATGTAAATGCATCACCGCTCCCAGAATGTGTGAGCTCCTGCAGCTCGGGTAGAAGTCCCAAAGGGTGCTCTCCATCGTACAATTCCAGACAGCGAGAGACTTCCTCGACGAACAGATCGTCGACGCTAAGGGTCTTCACGTGTATAAATGACCTAAGTAAGGTCAACTCCACGCCAATGATGCACTTAAGACGTCTTGTCTTCGAGAGAGAGATGCTCCACCGTGGATAATTTTTGACTAAGCGAACTGAAGATTTGACCCTCAGGACGACACGTGTGGAATACAGTCATTGAAAGGGCATACACCTCGGCCTCCTCACGAAGATACAACCTCACAAGAAGTGACGAAAGAAAACACGTATGTGGCACTGTCAAACCTAGGTTTTTGGTTGTGTTTAGAAACTGCGGGAGGTGCGGAACGGAAAGCGTGAAGTCGCTGTACAACCGAATGTCGAGCCTCTCAAGGCGAGGGACGGTTATCCGATGAATAACCGCATCCATGTAAGCTGTTGAGTGACTGGCGTCAGCTCTTTCGAACTGAAACCAGCGAAGGTTAGGAAGTGTGACACATGTTGTGATTGGCGTATCCGAGAGTTGCCTCATGACATGGTCGGGAATAGGTAATAAAGTGGTGGTGATCAGGAGCGTCTCCAGCTGTGGCATGATAGAAAGACATTGGGCCAGAATATCAGGCTGGAAGCAGCCGGATGGCTTTGCGAGTTAAGACAGAGAGTAACCATACCCATGGCAGTCGTGAGTATTCGAGGTTCTATTGGAGGGCAATGCTATCAGGAGAGATGACGTAGATTTGGCGCTTCGAGGGTTTTAGGAAGCACCGAGGCCGGATCGCCGTACGGCGGCGGAGTCACGAGAATCAGGTGTTCTCGATAGCCATAACGACTTTGGCATAATCGGAATAGGCGTCCGAAAGCGGACACGGCGAACGCGATCACGTTGTTTTGGACAAGAATTATTCTTCCTCTTCTTCTGCGGTGAGATAATGACGGACGTCATCGTACTGGTAATCGAGAATGAGTGGAGGGGAGGTGAGTGGGCGAGCATGTCTGCAACTGGCGTGCCCCATGTACAGACGAGGCAAAGACCCAGGTAGGATGCCGACCCGGTAAGAGATTTCGCCATCTTTGGACAAACTTGTGCGAGTTTGTGCCACCATCGTTCGCGCTCCCAATCTTTCCCTTAAAGGCACGGACCAGATCACCTCGTCTTCGTCAAAGATGGGCGGTCGATAGAGATAAAATATGTTAACAAGGAATCATCGTCGAGGATGTGGATCCACGCAGTATGTGGACTGTTGCCCGCGGACCATATTAACACAATCTAATGAGCACAACAGGAAAAGGAAGCGTACCTCTGCGGTTGGGACTCGCCATGTATGCACGTCATCCGATTGTTTCAACGGATTGAAGGAAAGAAGCAGAAGGTGCGAGATAAGACATTTGGGAGAGTAAGTATTAGCGCTATTAGCACGGATGACTGGAGCAAGGCTCGGAGGATGTGGTCGATTGAAGACAAACGTTGCCTGGCCTCATGTAATCCATTCTGGAACGATTTGATCTGGGAGGCGCCGGACTGTCTAGAGGCTAGCTTACGACCTACTGTATTCTCTGAAGAAAACATTACTGTAGTTGGTCCCCAGGCACAATACCGGTAGTGTATGTCGCAGAGTCATCGAGGGTATAGCCTTGGGTATAGCTCAAGGTATAACTTAGAGGTATAGACTGAATGCGGCAAACAAGGGAGGAACGTATAAAGTTTACGAAACTAATACGGCTGCAGCGGGCATGAAAGCAACAGGAGTAGAGGGTGCGGGTAGGTAGTGCGGGGCTCGTGGTTGGCATACGGTAACGTGAGTCGGGTTCAAGTATCAAAATTTCCTTCAAGTTGCCTCGCTGCTCTCGGTCATCACGTCAGATGACTCTGAAACTCCTAAGTTTGAGCCACGAGAGAGTGGGGTCAGGATTACGGGGCGGCCTGCGTCCTGGCGGGCATCAACAAATGATGTGAATGCACCACCAGTAGCGTCGCTCCCAGAATATGCGAGCTCCTGCAGCTCGGGTAGAAGCCCCAGAGGGTACTCTCCGTCATCCAATTCCAGACAGCGAGAGACTTCCTGCACAAACCGATCGTCAACTCTAAGAATCTTCACGTATCTGAACGACCTAAGAAGTTTGCGCCACTCCGTGGGGTCGACCTCAAGCCCATCGTGCTCTTCAGATGACCCCTCGTGTTCGAGAGAGAGATGCTCGACCGTAGATAATTTTTGACCAAGCGAATTGAACATGCGACCCACGGAGGATACCTGCAAGTGGTGGTAGAGCAAATCCATTGAAAGGGCATACACTTCGGCCTTCCCATGAAGATACAACCACACAGAAACCCGATTCCCGGAGATCCCGAATGTGGCGCTATCAAACCTGAGGTTCTTTGTCGTGTTCATAAACTGCAAGAGATGTGGAACGGAAAGCGCGAGTTCATCGGACAACTGAATGTCGAGCTTCTCAAGGCGAGGAGCAGTGATACGACTAACAACCGCTTCCATGTAAGCGCTAGAACCTTGGTAACCAAAATAGCGAAGGTTAGGAAGTGACGCGTGTCGTGATTGGGGTATGCAAGAGTTGCCTCCCCACATGGTCGGAGAGAGGGAATAAGTGGTGATCAGGAGCGTATCCAGCCGTGGCATGAAAGAAAGACATTGGACCAGAATATCTGGTTGGAAGTAGGCGGATGGCGTTTGTATGTGAAGACAGAGAGTGACCATACCTATGGCGGTCGTGAGTAATCGAGATTCTATTGGAGGGACAACGACAACGCCCAGTAGGAGGAGATGACGGAGGTTTGGCGCTTCAAGGGTTTTAGGAAGCACCGAAACCAGAGTGACGTGCTCCGCCGAGGTCACAAGAATTAGGTATTCCAGGACTGGGTATTCCTCGTCGATGGTCATAATGAGCTTCGTCATAATAGAAACAGGCATTCGAAGGCGGACACGGCGAACGCGATCACGCCGTTCGAGTGCGAGAGTTATCATCTCCTCTACTTCTGCAGTGATGTAGCAATGTTCGTCATCGTAATCGATGATGAGTGGAAGGGGAGGTGAGTGGGCGAGCATATCTGCAACTGGCGTGTTCCATGTACAGACGAGGCAAAGACCCAGGTATGATGCCGACCCGAGTAGGAGAGTTCGCCATCTTTGGCAAACTTGTGCGAGTTTGTGCCACCATCGTTCGCGCTCCCATTTGCTCCCTCCAAAGGCACGGACGTCATCGCTCTCGTCTCCGTCAAAGATGGGCGGCCGATAAAGATAAAATATGTTAAGAAGGGAATCGTCGTCAAGGATGTGGATCCACGCAATATGTGGGCTGTTGCCCGTGAGCCAGGAGTATTCACAATCCGATAAGCACAAGAGAAGGAAGCGTACCTCTGTTGTTGGGACTTGCCACGTATTGCAGGGCTACCTTGGCCCGGTTGGCCGGCCGTTTCGGTGGATTCAAGGGAAGGGGTAGAAAGCACATAAGACATGCTGGGAGAGTAAGTATACCAGTGAATGTCTCCGCGTCGGAGGATGTGGTCGAGGGCTGGGGTCCGGACTCCGGAGAGCCGGCTTACGCGCTTACGTGATGAGGCTTAGTAAATCACGATGGGGGTCTTGGGGCCTTGAGAAGCATAACCATAATCGCTCTTTAGGCGTCCATTTCGTCTTCTTCAGACTGCTGCAGGATAATCGTTTCTCTGCCAGCTATTCCTCTGCCGGCATGTGTCCTGTACGTATGCGAAACCCTAGCTCACACTCTAAACCAAAAACTAACATCAACACATAGACAGATGATGCCTCTCTTATTCCTCTCAGAAGATAAGATATATCTCTGTTTGCATTCAGTTGGAAAACGTTTGGGTGCAGGGGCATGACGCATGACGGTTAGATAGTCAACATTCAGTAGTCATTTACTGGCAATTGCTATAAGTACACGGTCAAATCACCTACGTTGTCTCCATTCAGCGTGACATCCAATCGGGATAAAGGAGACCGTCACAGGGGCGCAGACGGAAGTAGAGGGTAGTAAGTAGACGGCACGAAACATTAATGGGAAAGACACTAGCGGAGGTGATTTCTCATGACGTGCTTTGAGTTGTCCCAGCGAGAGACTGCTATCGGGTGACTGGTGACCCGTTGCGTGGCAATTAACTGCTGAACGCCTTCCTGAACGGTTCCCGATGGCCGAAGTTCCTCCAAGAAAATATTTTGCAGGGCGGGCAACACTTCTGTCGTACTTCCCCCAGTGAGCTCTTGCAGGGCAGGTAGAATACGTGACGCAAATTTCTCGGATAGGTAGAGGTTCTTTACACCGGTAAATGGCCGTAACAGTTCCGGCCATAGCGTGTTCTCGATGTGAGCTTGCCAAACCGGAGGCCGAAATTGATCCTCGTGGATGTAGAGGTCCTCCAACGTGGAAAGGGGAGGCAAGCACAAGGTACAGACCTGTTCCATGGACGAAACTTGCCAATCCAACTCCATACATGGGATTGTCAAATTGAGCGTTCCGTGGCCAGGTGTCTGTGGTGAGAGGTTGACCCAAGCGGCGCCATCCCCAAAAACAACAAGGGCTTTTTTGAATAGTTCCAACGTCGGTGAGCGACTGATGAATTGCGTGAATTGTGGCATGTCGAATGCGATTTGATTGAATAAGGTTATGTACAGCTTGTTGAGTCGAGGGGCATTGATACAGGTCACGACGTCTTCCAAGTATTCGCAGACCCCTTTGAACCAAAAAGATGCAAGAACGGGGAGGACAGAGCGAGTCGGGGGAGGCAGGCGTCGGTTTTCCCAGTCAGGGCGAGATCGAGGGGATTCGAATTCAAGGGAAAGACTTTCGAGGCTGGTCAAGGTGGAGAGGGCAGTGACCATCGCCTCGGGTGAAATGTATCCGGAATGAGGAATATCGTCTAGGTAAAGAGTGACGAGGCGAGTGGCAGACAAAAGTAGGTTCTGTAAACCTGGAAATGGAATGCGATTCAACTGGAGGAATTGGAGACGAGGAGCAGATCCACCCAAGAACGAATCGGGAAGGGATGACACCATTCCATGATCCAAAATAACCGCCAGATCTGTCAGCTCCGGGAATGGCACCTGCATCGCCGCCAAAGCGTTCTCCAACACCGAATACGAGTCTTCTGCATATACCAAACTAATTTTAACCACGCGGTCGCTGCGCTTGAGTCCCGCAATGATTTCGTCCACGCCGTCTACTGATTCGTAGGAGCTGTCCCGGATGAGGAGAGGCAAGGACGGCCAGACATCCAGCGTATCCCTCGCAGGTGTTTCCGGTGTACAAACGAGTCGCAAATTCAGGCGACCTGGTGATCCGAAAACGACGCTTCGCCATCGCTGGCACACGTGGACTAGGGTCTGCCACACCTCTATAGCTTTTTAAAAACTTCATGATACAAACCTTGATCCAAACCTTGATCCGGATCTTCTTTTACATAGAAGGCGAATATTTCTAGTAGGACATCATCGGGGAGCATGCCAATCGATATCGCCTGGCCTACATCGCATTATCAAGTCGGTCAGCAGTCGTTTCGAGATGTTGGGCAAAGGACGTACGTTGACGTCGGTTAATTAATTTTTTTCCGGTCCAGCAACATGTAGTATCATTCTTCACCGCCAGTGAATCTTCCGAACGGCAATCTATTAGGATCGATGACCCAAGTCGGCAAGGAAATGATGGAGAGCCGAGTGCGGTGCTGGAGTACGGTAGGGAGACTTCAAGTTGATGACGGGCACGCTTCTGACTGGGGCTATTTGGTATTTTGTTAGTTACTTGACGAATTAACAGTAACTAGATTTCACTTGACATACCGGTGAGAGCTCATAGCGCTCATCGATGGGTGATCCGGCATTGGAGGAGGGGGACGATACAGATTACCTTGAGATGCAATCATGCAAATTTATACGATACTCTGATGCTCAAAGGCTATTGCACAGCCCTCATGGCCGTGCATGCCACCACTGGCAACGCTCTGCCCTTTCCACTTCGCTGTCAGCATCCTCAACCGCGTTTCTGTCGAACATTGCTGTCGAATCGAAGAGACGCCTAAATCAAATTTCGGCTTTCCCCGAAAAAGCCCCCTTTCAGGACAGCCTCACAACACCACCCGATCATTTTCCGGTGTCGACAATCCATGCCTTTTCCTCATGTTTCGACACTAAACTAGTAAACCCTTAGGCCTTAGGTCCCTTACAAGTTCGCTATGAGTACAATTGGCGGACATTCCCAGCATCGCGATGGAGAAATTGTTCGACCCTCAGGGATCATTGTGTCCGCTGGAGCGATTGCTTAGTATTCACTTCAAGTTCGTGCGCAAGCCGACTTTGGATGCATCCGCCACAGCCTCAGCGTACCCATAAGCCCAATCTCTACTGTGGTATCTGGAGGGTGCAGGGTTCTCTGAGCTGCCAAAAGACCGAACGACGTTCTCGGCGCCGATCATCTAAACATTTCATAGCTTCGTTCTCGACTCGCCCACATATCCTACAAGTGCTGTACGAGCAGTGCAGCCTGTGCGCGCAGTTTTCCACCGCCTCCTCCTCAGCGCAGACTTGCCTAAACACAATGCTGTAATACCTGCCGCTTCTCACTGTCAATTACTACCCGCAATGCCGCTCCGAGCCCATCCCCGCCAAGCGTGAACTGTCCGTGAGTGGACCGGGATTCGGAAACCTATCTGTACGAGACGACATCACGTTGTTCGACCTTTGCTCTAACATGACGACGCTTTTCGTGTTAACTCTTCCGGGGCAGTGGGCACGTAGATCCGTCAATGATCGTCATTCACCAGTAAGTAGTGCCACGCACCACAACGTCTTTCACAGGCCATCGGGAATAAGGCTGGGTGCGCAGAATTTGCAGTGTCTTCCCAGTTAGGGGTACCACTCTGGACTGTACTTCTGCCAGGTATTCCTCCGTCAGCGTGCGTCCTGTACGTATGCGAACACCCTGCAGATGGGAGTCGCCACGTATTGCACGTTGGCTTATTGTTTTGTGGATTTAAGAAGAGGTAGAAGGATGCATATTACATGCCGGGAGAGTAGATGGAAGACTTCGAGTCGGAGAATGTCAGGTCCGAACGGTTCGGTCTCGGAGGCCTGAACTGCCTAGTTCGAACTGTTTCGCATGTTTAGAGCGGCTTACGACTAGCCTCGTGACGCGACAATCGATCCTTCTTCGGACTCAGGTGTTCAGCAACGTCAGCCACACCGTACATAGCATTCCGTCCGATCCAGCGAGAGTCGTATTCTTATACATACAACATGGAGAATATCATCGTATCTCATCGGAAAGACATAGGTACATGCGTACGTTGTATAGTCATCGTAGGGTTACTAGGGTATAGTTCAGAGTTTTGATCGGAGAAATAAAGGCGACCAACAAGGGAGGGGACGTGAAACTAAGCCGTGTGTAACAGGCTAGGTAGTGCGAGGCTAGTACATGTTAGCCAGGTTCAAATATCAAGGTCGCCCCTTGCATCACCGCTTCCTGCCTCGTTGCTCCCTGACATCGCGTCAGATGATCTGGGCTTGAGCCACGAGAGAGTTCAGGGTTATGGGGCGGCCTACGTTCTGGCGGGCATCAATAAATGATGTAAATACATCACTAGTATCGCTGCTCCCAGAATATGTGAGCTGCTGCAGCTCGGGTAACAGCTCCAAAGCGTGCTCTCCGTTATCCAATTCCAGACAGCGAGAGACTTCCTTGACAAGGTGATCGTGGACGTTAAGGGTCTTCACGTATCTAAACAACCGGAAAAGTTCGCGCCACTCGGTGGGGCCTACCTCAGGCTCATCGATTACGTAGACATAAGTAAACGCCTTGTGATCGAGAGAGAGATGTTCCACCGTAGATAATTTTTGACCAAGCGAATTGAAAAATTGAGCCACCGAAGATAATTGCATGTCGCGAGCCTGGCCAAAGTAGAACACAGTCATTGAAAGCGCATACACCTCGGCCTCCTCACGAAGATACAACCTCACAAAAAGCCGATAAAAAGATAGCTCGAATGCGGCACTGTCAAACCTGAGGTTCTCTGATGTGTTCATAAACTGCAGGAGATGCGGAACGGAAAGCCCGAGTTCATTGTACAACTGAATGTTGAGCTTCTCGAGGCGAGGGGCGGTGATCTGATGAACAACCATTTCCATGTAAGTGCCAGAACCTTCGAACTGAAACGAGCGAAGGTAGGGAGTGCGACACGTGTTGTGATTGGCGTATCCACGAGTTGCCTCTCCACATGGTCGAGAAAGGGGTATGGAACGGTGGTGATTAGGAGCGTCTCCAGCCGTGGCAAGAAAGAAAGACATTGGAGTAGAATATTTGGCTGTAAGTAGGCACTTGGCTCTTGCATGTAAAGACAGAGAGTGACCATACCCATGGCGGTCGTGAGTAATCGAGGTTCAATTGGAGGGACAACGCCAGTCAGGAAGAGATGACGTAGATTTGGTGCTTCAAAGGTTTTAGGAAGCACCGAGGCCAGGGTGTCGTACTCCACCGAAGACATAAGAATCATGTATTCCAGCACTGGGTATCCCTCGTCGATGGCCATAATAAGCTTCTCCATAATCGGAACAGGCATCCGAAGGCGGACACGGTGAACGCGATCACACTGTCTGAGTGCGAGGATTATCCTCTCCTCTTCTTCTACGGTGATGGAGCGATCTTTGTCGTCATAATCGACAACGAGTGGAAGGGCAGGTGAGTGGGCGAGCATGTCTGCAACTGGCGTGCCCCATGTACAGACGAGGCAAAGGCCCAGGTAGGATGCTGAGCCGAGTAAGATGTTTCTCCATCGTTGGCAAACTTGTGCGAGTTTGTTCCACCATCGTTCGCGCTCCCATTTTCTCCCTCCCAATGCACGGACCTCATCATTCTCGTCTCCATCGAAGATGGGCGGTCGATAAAGATAAAATATGTTAATAAGGGAATCGTCGTCAAGGATGTGGATCCACGCAGTTTGTGGACTGTTGCCCGTGGGCCAAATTTCTTGAGAACTGATAAGCACAACTGGAGAAAAGAGCGTACCTCTGCGGTTGGGACTCGCCACCTATTGCACCTTGGCCGGTTTTTTCGGTAGATTGACGGGAAGAGGTAGAAGGTGCGAGATAAGACATGCCGAGAGAGTAAGTATTGAGCTTATTATTGAGTATGGACAACTCAGAGATGTGGTTGAAGACAAACGTTGGAGGCGCTGAACTGAGCGCCAGCCTGTGCTGTGAAAATGATTTGGTCCCAACGCACAATACTGTACTTACTGAGCCACAGTAATTGGTATAGCTATGATCCGAGAAAACCAAGGCAGCAAACAAGGGGTCATAACGACCACTGTTCAGCTGAACTGGGGACTGGCGGCCGTCGTACATTGCGCTGGTCTCGCGCGCGTGCACCCACTGCACCCCACTCGACACTAGCGACCCTCCTCCCTTCGTATTACGACCTCTTTCCGATGTCCTAGTGCTATTCTTCATCGCTCACGTCGCGTTGTGCACCTACCTTCTGATTCTGACATTCGCGTAAGCACTCCCTTTCCTAGCTTGTCAATTGCTTTGTTTACAGGCATTCGCCGAATCGCCATTTCAACCTCAAATCTCAGCTCCCGCTTCGTATTCAACCACACCCACACGGAGCTCGTTGCCGGCATTGCGCGTACCTTTCCCTTCCCCGCGCTTGTCCTCATCAACTCCGGCTTTGACGACACCGCTGACTTCTTCACGGTACTTGTCGTGGTCGGGCAACCTCCTACTCCAGAACGAGAATGAGGCCATCCGTGCCTCATGTGTCGCGCAAGAGCCACCCCTTCGAGTGGAATGGAGTGCGTGTGTTGCACGCTAGAGACGGTATTACAGTAAGCTCACCTCGTTGCCTCTGCCCGTACACAAACTGAAGACGTGCTTGCACCTGACGACGCCACACTGGACGCACGACAGACTAGAGAAGTGCTCCTTCACTGCAAGCGACGGAGGCACAATCACGCTCGCCACAGTACCTCCCCACCAACACCGCTCTCCCTATCCACACTGCCCAGCTGCGAACGCGACGGCGGTCGAATGACCCGGCATCCCTTCCATGACGACTACGCTCGCTTCTCCGATCGCCTCCACCTCGCCCCTCCCTCAAGCACGATCCGTACAGGTCGACACTCCCCCTTGCACACTTCCTCCTCCTCCGGATCGGAGCGCAACACAGCAGAGCAAGACTGCTTAAATGAGCAACAAGACGGTATCGTGCTCGCCAGATACTTACCCGTCCATGCACACAGGCGCGTGCCACTCCCTTCCCAACATCTCCCCTCTGCTCCCTCCATCGCACTCCACGCCCTGCCGATCGACTGTCCTCCGTGACTCGTTCGGCCAGCGTACATGCAATCCTGCCGCCGCCGCCCCCTCGAGAACAACCCATGCGCGATGACCAGGACAACGTTCCAGCCGCGCCACTGGTTCCTTGCCTCTTCACCAAGAACAGGCCATGCACGCGTTCCTCGATCGCATCTGCACCATCGAGACGACATGCACGAATCCACACTATGCTTGGGGCGCTATCACGGGATGACGCACAACACGCCCTGTACTGGGTGCCATCCGGAGGTACATGTACCCTTTTCGCTGCCATGCGCTCTCGCTGACATCCGTGCTCCTTCAGGTTACTCATCGTCAACGAGTACTCGTATTGAGTGTGGAGACCATCGATTAGCTGGACAGCGCCTCCATGCGTCTTGCCTCACTCCACTTGCCCCTTGAAGGGTTAAACATCGTTCTCTGTGGTGACCCCGCGCAGCTCGCTCCCGTTCGGGCTCGCCCCTTCAAGCAGCTCGCTTTCACCGCTTCCGCACCATCACCGAGCTTGACCTTGACCAATCCTTCAGCCAGGCAGGGAGCAACGACACTCAAACTCGGTTTCATAGCCTCTTTGGGCAGACTGTCCAACTGTCAGGCGACCGAGGACGACTGGCGGTGATTGCAGACCTGCCGTCCCACGTGTCTCTCCACCGAAGAGAACGGTCGCGTCGACACCTCCAAGTACATCGTCGCCACAAACGACCTCCGTTGACGCATCAACTACGAACAGCCCGCCTCCTTCTCTCCGGTTCTTGACGTACGTGCGTGTGACGGTGACAACAACAACAACAACGGCGAACCCGCCGACGATGACGACATCCCCAAACATCCTCAAGCGATGCAAGTACGGCCCGCATTCACAGCCTCAAGACGAGATGGAGACTTAGGAGAACGTCGCTGGCCCGACGCTCAACGACAAGGAGAGAATAACGTGCATCCCCTTTTCTCTCCACTCTCCTCTCCTCTGCTCACTGTCCAACACAACCTCCACTTCACTGCATCCCAACCTCACTTGGGTCTCTCTCTCTCGGCCACCAGAACCCCTCACTGCCGACATCGACCTGTCGACCGTCCCTCCCACGACGCTGTCCACGCGCTCGAAGGGCAAGCGCAAGGGTGGACAACTGACCAAGTCGATCGAACAGGTGGACCACCATCGGGCAAATGGTCTCGCCTTGCCACATGAAATCTTGTAACGGCTAGTATAAACTTATGTATCGTGAGAATGATTTGTTGAAACTCCATCACCACTCATTGTCGCCTCGCCTCACGGCAGTCTGACCTTCGCTGCGTCCCCGGGGCATCCAGTTAGTAAATTTACTGTATATAAAGAAAGAAGGAAACAAAAGCAAAGCTCTTGTAGCTCTGATCACACGATTCACACGATAGAACATCCAGCCTACGCAAGTAGCCGCTTTTAGGTGTCGTTTTCACCTACTTAGACTCCTGCAAGAACGTGTTTCAATGCCATCCATTCCTCTGCCCCATGTGTCCTGTACGTATGCGAAAACGCCCACTCACACTCCCGGGCGGAAGGCCATCAAACCAAAAACCAACCTTATCACGTTGAGAGACAGTGCGTCGTCCGACTCAGTCTTTGTCTGCATTCGGCTGGAATAAGATTGGGATCATTGGGTGGACGAGGCATGATGGTTAGATAGTCAACAGTTATTTACGGACAATTACTATAACTACACGATCAAGACGACCTATGTTGTCTCCATTCGACGTGACATCCAATTGGGATAAAGGAGACCAGCATAGGAGCGCGGAGAAAGGTAGCAGGTGGTAAGTGGACGACACAAAACATTAAAAAAACGGTAGTTCTTTTTCATGTCCTCCTTCGAGAAGTCCCAGCGAGCGACTGCTATAGGGTGACTGGTGACCTGTCGCGTGGCAGCAAACTGCTGGATGCTGGCTTGGACAGTTCCCGATGGCTGAAGTTCCTCCAAGAAAATATTTTGGAGGCTGGGCAACACTTCTGTTGTACTGCCCCAGTGAGCTCTTGCAGGGCAGGTGTGATAAGTGACGCAAATTTGTTGGATAGGTGGAGGTTCTTCACACCGGTAAATGGTCGTAATAGTTCCAGCCATAGCGTGTTATCGATGTTGTCTTGCCAAACCGGGGCAATGATGGACGCTCGTAGATGTAGAGGTCCTCCAACATGGAAAGGGGAGGCAAGCACGAGATACAGACCTGTTCCATAGACGAAACTTGCCAATCCAACTCCATACATGGGATCCTCACATCGAACTTTTCGAAAAGTGATGCCTGTGAAGAAGAGAGGGCGACACTGGCGGCGCGATGCTGAAAAACAACAAAGGCTTTTTTGAATGTTTCCGATATCGGTGAGCGACTGATGAATTGGATGAATTGCGGTATCTCGAATACGATTTGATTGAACAAGGTTATGTACACCCAGTTGAGTCGAGGGGCATCGATGCGGGTCACGACGTCTTCCAAGTATTCACAGACCCCTGTGAACGAAAAGGATGTGAGAACGGGGAGGACAGAGCGAGTCGGGGGAGGCAGGCGTCGGTTTGCCCAGTCAGGGCAAGATCGAGGGGATTCGAATTTAAGGGAAAGATCTTCGAGGCTGGTCAAGGTGGAGAGGGAAGTGACCATCGCCTCGGGTGAAATGTATCCGGAATGAGGAATATCCACAAGGTGAAGTTCGACGAGGTGAGTGGCAGACAAAAGGAGTTTCGGTATTCCCGAAAATGGAATGCCTTCCAACCGGAGGTATTGCAGACGAGGGGCAGATCCACCCAAGAACGAATCGGGAAGGGCTGACACCTTTCCATCAATCGAATGGAGCTCCAGATGTGTCAGCTCCGGGAATGGCACCTGCATCGCCGCCAAAACGATTTCCAAATTCGAACCATTGAACTCAAGGAGTTCGACTTTAACTATGCGATCGCTGCGCTCGAGTACTGCAAGGATTTCATCCACAACTTGTGCTGGGATACTGTCCTGAATGAGGAGAGGCAAGGATGGCCAGACATCCAGCGTATCCCTCGCAGGTGTTTCCGGTGTACAAACGAGTCGCAAATTCAGGCGACGTGGTGATCCAAAAACGACTCTTCGCCATTGACGACACACGTGCACCAGTGTCTGCCAAACCTCTATCTCTTTTTTGAAATATTCATCTTCATCCTCATTCACGTAGAAGTCAAACATTTCTAGCAGGACATCATCGGGGAGCATGTCGAGTGATATCGCCTGGCCTACATCGCATCAAGTCGGTCAGCAGTTGTTTCGAGATATTGGGCAAAGGACATACGTTGACGTGCATCGTGCTCCGCAGTCAGAGAATCTTCCGAACCATGACGGCAATCTATTAGGATCGACGACCCAGGTCGGCTAGGAAATGATGGAGCGCAGAGCGCAGCGTTGGAGTATGGCGGGGAGACTTGATGACAAGTGGGGCTATTCAGGATCCTGTAAGTTACCTGGTCGATTCAACCGGTGGATTTCGCTTAACATACCTCTGAAAGGTCATGATTGGTGTTGGGCGAGAGGGATAAAAATCGATAAAGCCCGATTGCCTTGAGGCTGTAAATTTATACCACGCTCAAAGTGACAGAGCCTAATACACAGCCCTAATGGCCGTGCCAATGGCAGTGCAATGACAGCACAACCCAAACCAGCGTGTCCAAAAGACCCTTAGTTCATTTGATCTGGACAGCCTCACAACACCATCTGCGTCGATCTCTTCCTCACATTTTTGATACGATAAACCTGATACCAGACAAGAAAAAAGCGTACCTCTGCGGCTGGGACTCGCCACGTATTGCACATGGTCTGATTGCTTTGGTGGATTGAAGGGAAGACGTAGAGAGTGCGAAATAAGACGTGTCAGGAGAGTGATAAGTATCGAGTATGAACAAGGATGATGCAGTTCAAGACAGTCGTTGGCCAACCTCTTGCGGAAACGGATATCTATCAGACTCGTGATCTGACAGTACAGGAACCACGTCGCATAGCCATCGTAGGGTATAGTTTAGGGCCATAATCCAAGATAACCAACGCGGCGAACGAGGGAGGGAATAAGATATAGCGTTTGGAGTCACGAAATCCTCAACGAGACGACTCTTGAGAAGATTATGGCGGCAGTGGGAATGAAAGCTATCAGGGATAGAGGGGTGTGGGTAGTAGTGCGGGGCTCGGTGGTTCGCATAGTAAACCGGGTCCTCACTTCCAGCCTCGCTGCTCCATACATCCATCTGATTAGGAAAGAGCAGGTCCACATGATGGCCTGCGTTCTGGCGGGCATCAAGGAAAGGTGCCAGTTTGAATACCGTCGGTCCCCGTATACAGTAGATCACTCGGAGAAGTGTTGGCTGGGAATGGTTCGATCCGGGAGGCGCTGAACTGTGTGCTGTGGATATCATTTGGTCCTAACGCACAATAATACTGTATACTTACTGAGCCACAGTAATTGGCATAGCTATGATCCGAGGATTCCGAGAAAAACCAAGGCAGAAAACAAGGGAGGGGTTATAACGACCACATGAAGCTGAAGGAACCGGCTGGCTTCTCCGTGTCCCTCACCCACTCCGATCTCACTCGACACCACCCTCCTCCCTTCGTAATACGACCTCTTCCAATGTCCTAGTGCCATTCTGCATCGCTCACGTCACGTTGTTCACCTACATTCCGATTCTGACATTCGTGTAGGCACTTCCTTTCCTAGCTTGTCCCTTTCTGATGTCTTTGTTTGCAGACATTCGTCATTCGCCATTCCAACCTCACATCTCGGCTCCCGCCTTGTTTTCAACCGCACCCATGCAGCGCTGACAGCAGGCCTTGCACGGACCTTCCCCTTCCCGCGGCCGTCCTCTTCAACTTTGGCTTTGACGCCACCGCGGACTTTTTCACGTACGTGTCGTGGTCGGGCGACGCCCTACTCCGGAACGAGAACGAGGCCATCCATGCCTCGGTGTACAGCAGTTCTCGACGCGCGTGCCACTTGTGTCGCGCAAGCGCTACCCCTTCGAGCACAATGGAGTGTGTGTGTTGTACACTAGAGACAGTACTGTATTGAGCTCACCTCGTTGCCTCCGCCAGTACACAAATTGAAGACGTACTGCACCCGCCGACGCCTCACTGGACGCACGACAGACTAGAGAAGTGTTCCTTCTGTGAGCAACAGAGGCACTATCACGCTCGCCACAGTACCTCTCCGTCCGCGCGACACGCGCGTTCTCCTCGCCTGTCCACACTGCCCAGCTGCAAACGCGACGGCGGTCAACTGACCCGGCATCCCTTCCGTGATGACCATGCTCACCTCTGCATCGTCTCCCCTTGCCCCTCCCTCAAGCATGACCCCGTACAGGTCGACACCCCCTTGCATCCAATCGCCTCCTCCCCCCTACTCCGACTCGGAGGCGCAACACAGCAGAGCAAGACTGCTTAAGCCGAGCAACAGAGATATGATCGTACTCGCCAGGATACCTACCCTTCCACGCACACATGCGCGTGCCATTCCCTTCCCAACCTCTCCTCTCTGCTCCCTCCATCGCACTCCACGCCCTGCTGGTCGACTGTCCTCCGTGACTCGTTCGGCCAGCTTACGTGAGCGCGATCGTGACAGAGAAAAGCACCGTCGTGCAACGCTGCCGCCGCGCTCCCTCGAGAACAACCTATGCGTGATGACCAGGATAACGTCCCGGCCGCGCCACAAACCCCTTGTCTCTTCACCATTCACGCGTTCTTCGATCGCATCCGCACCATCGGAGACGACATGCACAATCCACACGATGCTTGGGCGCTATCATGGGATGACGCTTCACGACACGCTCTGTGCCAGGTGCCACCCGGAGGTGCGTGTACCCTTTTCGCGCCACGCGCTCTCACTGACATCCGTACTCCGTCAGGTTACTCATCGTCGATGAGTACTACTCGTTTTGAGTTTGGAGACCATCGAGAAGCTAGACAAGCATCTCCATCCCGTCTTCCCTCACTCCACTCACCCTTTCGGAGGGTTAAACATCGTGCTCATTGGCGACCCCGCGCAGCTCGCTTCTGTTCGGGTTCTGGCCTGTTCTGCCCCAATACGCCTACCGAGGCCATACGGCCCCTCGAGCGGCTCGCTTTCACCACTTCCGCACCATTGTTGAACTTGACCTCGACCAACCCTTCCGCCAGGTAGCGAGCAACGACACTCAAACTCGGTTTCATACCCTCTTTGGGCAGACCACCAACTGTCAGGCGACTGAGGACGACTGGCGCTGGTTGCAGACCTGCCGTCCCACGTGTCTCTCCACCAAAGAGAACGGTCGCTTCGACACCTCCAAGTACATCGTCGCCGCAAACGACCTTCGTAAACACCTCAACTACGAACAGCCCGCCTCCTTTTCTCCGGTTCTTGACGTACGTGCGTGTGACGGTGACAACAACAACGGCGAACCCGCCGACGATGACGACATCCCCCACCACCCTCAAGCGATGCAAGTACGGCCCGCATTCACGGCCTCAAGACGAGATGGAGACCGAGGAGAACGTCGCGGGCGCGACGCTCGACGACAAGGAGAGAATAATCCCCTTTTCTCTCCACTCCTCTGCAGGCTCTGCTCGCTGTCCAACACGGCCTCCTTACATCCCAACTGCGCTTAGGTCCCGCTCTCTTGACCACCAGAACCCCCTCGCTGCCTGACATCAACCCGTGGATCGTCCCTCCCAGTTATCTACGCGCTCGAAGGACAAACGTAAGGCAGACAACTGACCGAGTCGATCGAACAGGTGGACCTCCATCAAGTAGGCTCACCCTGCCGCCTGAAAAGTTGTAACAGCTAGTTTAAAGTCGTGTATCGTTGTGATTAAACTTACCAGCATGATAAGAACGATCTGTTGAAACTCTATTCCCCCTCATTGTCACCTCGCCTTACAGCTGTCGGACATCTCTCGCATCCCCGGGGCAACTAATTAGTAATTTTTACTGTATATAAAGAAAGTGAGAACCAAAAGCAAAGCTCTTGGTAGTATCGTGTGAATCGTGTGATCAGAGCATCCAGGTATGGCTGTTGCAGTCTTGGCGCTGATACTGCTCAAAGACGACCGCTTTTGGCGTCAATTTCGCCTTCCCCAGACTGATGCGGGAACGCATTTCTATGCCAGCTATTCCTCCACCAGTATGTGTCATGTACGTACGCGAAGACCTTCGCTCATGCTCTAGGACGCCAGGTCATCAAACCAAGAATTCACGTTATCACGCAGACAGATAGTGCCCCTCTTTTTTCTCTCAGAAGATAAGACAAGTCTGTGTCTGCATTCATCCGGAAGGAGATCGGGTGGACGAGGCTTGAAGCTTGAAGCTTGACAGTTGGATAGTCAATAGTCATTTACTGACAATTACTATGAGTACACGATCGAGATCACTTACGTTGTCTCCATTCGACGTGACATTCGGAGACGATCATAGGAGTGCAGAGGAAAGTAACGTATGGTAAGTAGACGACACGAAACATTAATAGAGAAAACGGCGGCTATTTTCCACGTCCTCCTTCGAGTTGTCCCAGCGAGAGACTGCTATAGGGTGACTGGTGACCTGTCGCGTGGCAGCAAACTGCCGTATGCTGGCTTGGACAGTTCCCGATGGCTGAAGTTCTTCCAAGAAAATATTTTGGAGGCTGGGCAATACTTCTGTCGTACTGCCCCCAGTGAGCTCTTGCAGGGCAGGTATGATAAGTGACGCAAATTTGTCGGACAGGTAGAGGTTCTTCACACCGGTAAATGGCCGTAATAGTTCCAACCATAGTGTGTTCTCGATGTTGTCTTGCCAAACCGGAGGCCAAAACAGGTGACCGTAGATGTAGAGGTCTTCCAAAGGGGAAAGGGGAGGCAAGCACGAGGTACAGACCTGTTCCATAGACGAAACTTGCCAGTCCAACTCTCTGCATGAGATTGCCATATTGAGCGTTCCGTAGCCAGATGTCTGTGATGAGAGCTTGACCGTGGCGGTGTATTTGCTAAAATCAACAATGGCTTTTTCAAATGTTTCCAATATCGGTGAGCGACTGATGAATTGGATGAATTGTGGCATGCCGAATACGATTTGATCGAACCAGGTTATACTCAGCTTGTCGAGTCGAGGGGAATGATGCAGGTCACGAGGTCTTCCAAGTACTCGCAGGCCCCTTTGAAATAAAAAGATGAGAGAACAGGGAGGACAGAGCGGTCGGGGGAGGCAGGCGTCGGTTTGCCCAGTCAGGGCGAGATAGACGGGATCCAAATTTAAGGGTAAGGATTACGAGGCTGGTCAAGGTGGAGAGGGAAGTGACCATCGCCTCGGGTGAAATGTATCCGGAATGAGGAATATCCACAAGGTGAAGTTCGACGAGGTGAGTAGCAGACAAAAGGAGTTTGGTAATCCGGAAATGGAATGCAATGCAACATGAGGAATTGGAGACGAGGGGTCGATCCACCCAAGAACGAATCAGGAAGGACTGACACAATTCCTCCCCCCGACCAGAGGCCCAGACGTGTCAGCTCCGGGAACGGGACCTGCATCGCCTCCAAAACGTTTTCCAATTCCCGATCATCATCAGTAGAGAAACCAATTTCAACCACGCGATCGCTACGCTCGAGTACTGCAATAATGTTGCTCACGTGGGTCAAGCCTTGTGCTAAGTTGGCACCACCCCAAATGATGAGAGGCAAGGATGGCCAGACATCCAATGTGTCCCTCGCAAGTGTTCCCGATGTACAAACGAGCTGCAAATTGAGGCGATGTGGTGATCCGAAAACAACGCTTCGCCATCGACGACACACGTGTACCAGTGTCTGCCACTTCTCTACCGCTTTTTTGTAACTTCTATCGGAATATTCATTCACATAGAAGTCAAATATCTCTAGAAGGACGTCCCGGGGAGCATGTCGATTGATGTCACCTGGCCTACATAGGTCGGTCAGCAGTCATTTCGAGGATGTTGGGCAAAGGACGTACGCCGCTGACGTCGGTTGGTTAACTTCTTTCCAGTCCAGCAACGTGCATCATTCTCTGCCATCGAAGAATCTTCCAAACGACAATCTATTAGGATCGATGGCCCAGGTCGGTTAGGAAATGATGGTGGAGCGAGGGCGGTGGTGGAGTATGGTAGGGAGACTAGGTGACAGGCACGCTTCTGAGTGGGGCTATTTGGGATTTGGTTACTGTAATTACTTGATGGATTCAATTTCGCTTGACCTACCGCTGAGATCTGAGAGCTCATCGATGGGTGATCTGGCGTTGGGGGAGGGGGATGAAACCGGCTACCTTGAGATGCAAATATATACGATGCCCAAGCTTACTGTACATGCGCTTACACAGCCCTCGTGGCTGTACCACCAGCGCTCCGTCCTTTGACTCCTTTCCACATCAGCGTTTTCACGCGTTTCTGTCGAAAGACGCCCAATGCATTCCGGCTTTCCCAAAAAGCACCCCTTCCAATTCAGACAAGGTTCAATCAGGCTTGCATCAGGACACCCTCACACACCAATCATATTCTTCCTCATGTTTCGACACTGTAAAACCACTGTAAAACCTCACAAGTTCGCCACGAGTACATTTGGCAGACATTCCCAGCATCGTGATAACGAACTTTTCGAGCTGCTAGGAATCATGGTGTCCGCCGGAGCGATTGCCAGACTGATCTTACCTATTATTCACTTTGTTTCGTGACTACGCAAGTCGGCTTTGGATGCATCCGCCACGCATAAGCCCAAATTTTCACTGTGGTACCTGGGGCTAGTGTAGGGTTCTCTGAGCTGCCAAAGACCGAACGATTCGGAACGACGTTTTCGGTGCCGATCAACCAAACACTTTATTCTCGACCCGCCTGCCTACAAGTACTGTACAAGCAATGCAGCCTGTGCGTGCTGTTTGCTGTCTCAGCCGCCACCTCCTGGCCCTCCTCAGCGCCTGAACCGAATGGAAAATGCTGTAATTTCTGCTGTTTCTCAATTACCCGCCCATCCCCACCAAACGCGAACTGCCGGTGGATGGACCGGGACTTGGAAGCCTGTTTGTACGAGTGTTCTATATCTAGCAAGATATCTAGCCTACTGTAACATGACGACCCCTTTTGCGTTAACCCCTCCGGGACACTTAGATCTGCTGACGATCGTCATCCACCAAGTGCCATGCAGCACATCACCCATAATGCATAATGGGCCGGAACGAGGCTGGGCGCGCCGATTTGAGTTGCTGACGACTTGACACGCCTTCTCTCAGTCAGGAGTAACGCACCGAACTTTAATGCGGAGGAAAGCCTCATGGCGAGGCCAGCGATTGAATGCGCGGCGGCGCTGGCACCGTACAACACTCTTCAAGTCCTGTTTTTGTCCGTACACCCCGTGGCCACGCTTTTCGGGAGGATTGTGTAGGTCATGTGCTCAGCTCGACCACGGTAAGCGAATGAGTCCGAGGAGTGTGCAGTGTGGCCACGTTTCACGACGACTCGCCGAGTTTCCGTGAACAAGTCGCGGATCAGGCGCGTCAGGCCCAGTGAGCACGCGATTGGAGTTAGAGTGGGTGGGTGGTGGATTACAGTAGGCGCACCGGTCAGTCCCTTACCAAAATTCCCCTTTTTTACAGTTTATAAAGAAAAGAATGAATCAAACACAAGGGTTTCTGAAATTCTTTAGAGCGCGGTATGGTGTCAGCCAAACTTCCGGCCTATACTAGTTGTGCAGTGCTGCTGCAGTCTTGCGCTCTCTGGTGCTGGTACAGCATTGAAGAGCATGATCGTGACCGCTCTTCGGCGTCATTTTCGCCCGTCTCAAACTGCCGCAGGCGAGAGTTCCTTTGTCCGCTATTCCTGCGTCACTTTGCGTACTATGCGAACGCAATAACCTCCGTACTCACTCCCGAATCCGGCAGGCCATCGAATCGAAAGCGTTATCGCGCTGATAGTCAGAAGATAAGACGAGCCTGCGTTAGGGTACTGAATTTGGCCGGAAGAAGATCGGGCGAACGATGCATAGCAGTTGATATACGTTGATACGTTGATTACTCTTTTGCTGCCTTCACCGTAAGTACACCGTGTACACAGTCAAAATCACCTAATCCATGACCATGTTGCCTCCATTCGAGGCGATCAAACCAAATCAAAGTGATGCCAAAAAACAACGAGCGCAAAGAACAATGGGGAGTGGTAAGTAGGAAACACGAAACATCAATAAAAAAGAAGGCGGAAGTCATCTCTCAAAACCCACGAATGTCCTGCTTCGAGTTATCCCAACGAGAAACTGCTACTCGATGACTGGTGACCTGTCGCGTGGCAATAAACTGCTGAATGCCTTCCTGGACAATTCCTGATGGTTGAAGTTCCTCCAAGAAGATATTTTGGAGAGCGGGCAACACTTCTGTTGTTCTGCCCCCGATGAGCTCTTGCAGGGCTGGCACGATATGTCGCGCAAATTCCACAGATAGGTAGAGGTTCTTCACAGCAGGAAATGGTCGTAATAGTTCCAGCCATAGCGTGTTCTCGATATTGTCTTTCCAAACCGGTTGTGAATATGGGCGCTCGTAGATGTAGAGGTCCTCCAACATAGAAAGGGGAGGCAAGCACAAGGTACAGACCTGTTCCATAGACGAAACTTGCCAGTCCAACTCTCTGCATGAGATTGCCATATTGAGCATTCCGTAGCCAGTTGTCTGTGATGAGAGGTTGACCGTAGCGGTGTATTTGCTAAAAACAACAATGGCTTTTTCAAATGTTTCTAACTTCGGTGAGCGACTGATGAATTGGGTGAATTGTGGCATGTCGAATACGATTTGATTGAAAAAGGTTATCTCCAGCTCGTTGAGTCGAGGGGCATCGATGCGGGTCACGACGTCTTCCAAGTATTCGCAGACCCCTTTGAACCAAAAATATGTGAGAACGGGAAGAACAGAGCGGGTTGGGGGAGGGAGGCGTCGGTTTGCCCAGTCAGGGCGAGATAGAGGGGATTCGAATTCAAGGGAAAGTCTTTCGAGGCTGGTCAAGGTGGAGAGGACAGCAACGATTGCCTCGGGTGAAATGTATCCGGAATGAGGAATATTCAAAAGGTGAAGATCGACAAGGTGAGTGGCAGACAAAAGAAGTTTCGGTAATCCCGGGAATGGAATGCGAGTCAACTGGAGGAATTGGAGACGAGGAGCAGATCCACCCAAAAATGAATCGGGAAGGACTGACACCATTCCGAGATTTCCATCAGACGAACGGAGCAGCAGATAAGTTAGCTCCGGGAATGGCACTTGCATCGCCGCTAAAACGTTTCCCAATTCCAAACCATCAATATTATAGAGATTGATTTTCACTACGCGATTGCTGTGCTCGAGTACCGCAATGATGTCGTCCACGTCTTCAGTTGGGTGATCGCTGTCCCGAATGAGGAGAGGCAAGGATGGCCAGACATCCAGCGTGTCACTTGCAGGTGTGTCCGATGTACAAACGAGTCGCAAATTGAGGCGATGTGGTGATCCAAAAACGACTCTTCGCCATCGACGACACACGTGCACCAGTCTCTGCCACTTCTCTATCTCTTTGTTGTAATTTTCATATTTATCCTTATTCACGTAGAAGTCAAATATTTCTAGCAGGACATCATTGGGGAGTTTGTCGAATGATATCGCCTGGCCTACATCGCATCAAGTCAGTCAGCAGTTGTTTCGGGATATTGGGCAAAGGACATACGTTGACGTGCGTCGTGCTCCGCAGTCAGAGAATCTTCCAAATCATGACGGCAATCCATTAGGATCAACGACCCAGGTCGGCTAGGAAATGATGGAGGGTGGAGCGCGGAGTTGGAGTATGGTGGGGAGACTTGATGACAGGCACGGTTCTGAGTGGGGCTATTCAGGATCCTGTAAGTTACCTGATCGATTCAACCGGTGGATTTCGCTTAACATACCTCTGAAAGCCCATCGAAGGGTAATTGGCGTTGGGCGAGAGGGATGAAAATCTATAAAGCCCGATTGCCTTGAGGTTGTAAATTTATACCACGCTCAAAGTGACAAAGCTCGACAAAGCCTAATATAGGCCTAATACACAGCCCTCATGGCCGTGTACCCAAACCAGCGTCACGTGTCCAAAAGACGATCTGGACAGCCTCACACTCACAACACCATTTGCGTCGATCTCTTCCTCACATTTTTGATACGATAAACCTGATACGAGGCGAGAAAAAAGTGTACCTCTGCGGCTGGGGACTCGCCACGTATTGCACATGGTCTGATTGTTTTGGTGGATTGAAGGGAAGACGTAGAGAGTGCGAAATAAGACGTGTCAGGAGAGTGATAAGTATCGAGTATGGCGAGGATGCAGTTGAAGACAATCGTTGGCCAACCTCTTGCGGAAACGGATATCTAACAGACTCGTGATCTGACAGTACAGGAACCACGTCGCATAGCCATCGTAGGGTATAGTTCAGGGCCATAATCCGAGATAACCAACGCGGCGAACGAGGCAGGGAATAAGATATACGACTTTCCATCACGGTGCCATATATGAAGGGTTCGGAGGAGCGTTGGGAGTCACGAAATCCTCAACGAGACGGCTCTTGAGAAGATCATGGCGGCAGTGGGAATGAAAGCTAGCAGGGATAGATGGGTATGGGTAGTAGTGCTGGGCTCGGTGGTCCGCATATAGACTGGGTTCAAGTATCGAGGTCCGCCTCACTGCTTCCTGCCTCGCTGCTCCACACATCTATTTGATTAGGAAAGAGCAGGTCCGCATAATGGCCAGCGTTCTGACGGGCATCAAGGAAAGGTGTGAATGTACTATCGCGAGTTTGAATATTGTCAGTCCCCGTAAACGGGTAGATGACTCGGAGACATGGCTGAAAACAAGGGATTGGTTCGATCCGGGAGGCGCTGAACTGAGCGGCCCTGTGCTGTGAAAATCAGGTTTTTTCCAGTCCTCACGCACAATACTGTATCCACTAAGCCACAGTAATCGGTATAGCAGTGATCCGAGAAAAACCAAGGCAGCAAACAAGGGGTCATAACGACCACATGAAGCTGAAGTGGCCGGCTGGCTTCTCCGTGTCCCCACTAGCAACTTCACTCCACTCGACACCAGCGACCCTCCTCCCTTCAAAGTTCGTAATACGACCTCTTTCCAATATCCTAGTGCCATTCTGCATCGCTCACATTGCGTTGTGCACTTACCTTCTGATTTTGACATTCGCGTAAGCACTCCCTTTCCTAGCTTGTCCTTTTCTGATTTCTTTGTTTACAGACATTCGCCGAATCGCCATTTTAACCTCACATCTTGGCTCCCGCTTTGTATTCAACCACACCCACACGGAGCTCGTTGCCGGCCTTGCGCGTACCTTTCCCTTCCCCGCGGTTTTCCTCATCGACTCCGGCTTTGACGCCACCGCCGACTTCTTCACGGTACCTGTCGCGGTCGGGCGACCCCCTACTCCAGAACGAGAATGAGGCCATCCGTGCCTCATGTGTCGCGCTAGAGCCACCCCTTCGAGTGGAATGGAGTGCGTGTGTTGCACGCTAGAGACGGTATTAAGCTCACCTCGTTGCCTCTGCCCGTACACAAACTGAAGACGTGCTTGCACCTGACGACGCCACACTGGACGCACGACAGACTAGAGAAGTGCTCCTTCACTGCAAGCGATGAAGGCACAATCACGCTTGCCACAGTACCCCCACCAACAAGCGCTTTTCCTCGCGTATCCACACTGCCCAGCTGCGAACGCGACGGCGGTCGAATGACCCGGCATCCCTCCCATGACGACTACGCTTGCTTCTCCGATCGCCTCCACCCTCGCCCCTCCCTCAAGCACGACTCCGTACAGGTCGACACTCCCCCTTGCACTACCTCCTCCTTTTCCTCCTCCTCCGGACGCGGAGGCGCAACACAGCAGAGCAAGACTGCTTCAATATGAGCAACAGAGACGGTATCGTGCTCGGCGCTCGCCAAGTTACTTACCCGTCCATGCACACAGGCGCGTGCCACTCCCTTCCCAACATCTCCCATCTGCTCCCTCCATCGCACTCCACGCCCTGCCGGTCGACTGTCCCCCGTGACTCGTTTGGCCAGCGTACATGCAATCCTGCCGCCGACGCCCCCTCGAGAACAACCCATGCGCAATGATCAGGACAACGTCCCAGCCGCGCCACTGGTTCCTTGCCTCTTCACCAAGAACAAGCCATGCACGCGTTCCTCGATCGCATCCGCACCATCGGAGACGACATGCACGAATCCACACTAGGCTTGGGGCGCTATCACGGGATGATGCACAACACGCCCTGTACTGGGTGTCATCCGGAGGTACATGTACCCTTTTCGCTGCCATGCGCTCTCGCTGACATCCGTGCTCCTTCAGGTTACTCATCGTCAACGAGTACTCGTATTGAGTGTGGAGACCATCGATGAGCTGGACAGCGCCTCCATGCCGTCTCGCCTCACTCCACCCGCCCCTTCGAAAGGTTAAACATCATGCTCTGTGGTGACCCCGCGCAGCTCGCTCCCGTTCGGGCTCGCCCCTTCAAGCAGCTCGCTTTGACCGCTTCCGCACCATCGCCGAGCTTGGCCTTGACCAACCCTTTCACCAAGCAAGCGAGCGACGACACTCAAACTCTGTTTCACACCCTCTTTGGGCAGAGGTCCAACTGTCAGGCAACCGAGGATGACTGGCGGTGGTTGCAGATCCGCTGTCCCACGTGTCTCCGCTGAAGAGAACGTTCGCTTCGACACCTCCAAGTACGTCGTCGCCACAAACGACCTCTGTAAATGCCTCGACTACGAATGGCTCTCCTCTCCGGTTCTTGACGTACGTGCGTGTGACAGTGACGACAACAATGACGGCGAACGCGACCACAATGATAATACCCCCAACACCCCCAAACGACGCAAATACGGCCCTCATTCCTCATTCACGGCCTCGAGACAAGATGGAGACCGAGGAGAACGTCGCATGCCCGACGCTCGACGACAAGGAGAGAATAACGTGCGTCCCCACTGTCCAATGCAGCCTCCGGCTATCCACCTCCCTACATCCCAACCGCACTTGGGTCCCGCTCTCTTGGCCACCGGGACCCCCTCGTCGCCCGATATCGACCTGTGGATCGTCCCTCTCACGGCGCTGTCCACGCGCTTGAAGGGCAAGCGCAAGGGTGGAAAACTGACTAAGTTGACCGAACAGGTGGACGGGCCACCATCGAACAAGTGGTCTCGCTTCACCACATGAAAAGTTGTAATGGCTAGTTTAAACTTATGTATCGTGATTAAACATACCAGTATGCCCATCATTGTCGCCTCGCTTCACAGCGGTCGGACCTTTGTTGCGTCCCCGGGGCACCCAGTCAGTAAATTTACTGTATATAAAGAAAGAATGAAACAAAAGCAAAGCTCTTGGTAGTTCTATCGTGTGTAACGTGTGATCAGAGCATCCACCCAACACTAGTAAGGGCTGCTGCGGTCTTGGTGTTGGCACGGTAGAATTGAAGAGAAAAACCATGGTCGCTTTTAGGCGTCGTTCACCTACTTAGACTGCTGCAGGAACACGTTTCTATGCCATCTATTCCTCCGCCAGCGTGCTTCTTGTACGTATGCGAGAACCCCCACTCACTCCCGGGCAGCAGGCCATCAAACCAAAAACCAACCTTATCACGCTGAGAGACAGTGCGTCTCATGGTTTCTCTCAGAAGATAAGACGAGTCTTTGTCTGCATTCAGCTGGAAGAAGATTGGGATCATTAGGTGGACGAGGCATGACGCGCGCATGACGGTTGGACGTTGGATAGTCAACAGTTATTTACGGACAATTACTATCACTTCACGATCAAGATGACCTATATTGTCTCCATTCGACGTGACATCCAAATGGGATAAAGGAGACCATCATAGGAGCGTGGAGGAAAGTAGCAGGTGGTAAGTGGACGACACAAAACATTAATAAAAATAGTAGTTATTTTCGATGTCCTCCTTCGAGTTGTCCCAGCGAGAGACTGCTATAGGGTGACCGGTGACCTGTCGCGTGGCAGCAAACTGCTGAATGCTGGCTTGGACAGTTCCCGATGGCTGAAGTTCCTCCAAGAAAATATTTTGGAGGCTGGGCAACACTTCTGTTGTACTGCCCCCAGTGAGCTCTTGCAGAGCAGGTGTGATAAGTGACGCAAATTTGTTGGATAGGTGGAGGTTCTTCACACCGGTAAATGGTCGTAATAGTTCCAGCCATAGCGTGTTATCAATGTTATCTTGCCAAACTGGGGGCCGTGATGGACGCTCGTGGATGTAGAGGTCCTTCAACATGGAAAGGGGAGGCAAGCACGAGGTACAGACCTGTTCCATAGACGAAACTTGCCAATCCAACTCTATACATGGGATTGTCATACGGAGCGTTTCGTGGACAGATGTCTGTGGTGAGAGGCTGACCCGAGCGGCACCATTCTCGAAAGTAACAAAGGCTTTTTCGAAAATTTCCAACGTCGGTGAGCGACTGATGAATCGGGTGAATTGTGGCATGTCGGATACTATTTGATTGAATAAGGTTATGTCCAGGCCGTCAAGTCGAGGGGCATCGATGCAGGTCACGAGGTCTTCCAAGTATTCGCAGACCCCTTTGAACCAAAAATCTGTGAGAACGGGGAGGACAGAGCGGGTCGGGGGAGGCAGGCGTCGGTGTGCCCAGTCAGGGCGAGATCGAGGGGATTTGAATTCGAGGGTAAGTCTTTCGAGGCTGGTCAAGGTGGGGAGGACAGCGACGATCGCCTCGGGTGAAAAGTATCCGGAATGAGGAATATTCACAAGTCGAAGAGTGACAAGGTGAGTGGCAGACAAAAGGAGTTTCGGTAATCCCGGAAATGGAATGCGATTCAAATTGACGAGTTGCAGACGTGGTGCAGATCCACCCAAGAATGAATCGGGAAGGACTGACTCCATTCCACCTTGCGAAGAGAACTGCAGATCTGTCAGCTCCGGGAATGGGACCTGCATCGCCACCGAGACGTCTTCCAAATCCCCGCCATAGTCAGTAGAGAAATCGATTTCAACCACGCGATCGCTGCGCTCGAGTACGGCAATAATGTCGTCCACGTCTTCTGTTAGGAGGGAATCGCGCCGAATGAGGAGAGGCAAGGATGGCCAGACATCCAGGGTGTTTCTCGCAGGTGTTTTCGACGTACAAACGAGTCGCAAATTCAGGCGACGTGGTGATCCAAAAACGACTCTTCGCCATTGACGACACACGTGCACCAGTGTCTGCCACTTCTCTATCTCTTTGTCGTAATATATATATATATCCTTAATCACGTAGAAGTCAAATATGTCTAGCAGGACATCATCGGGGAGCATGTCGAATGATATCCGCTGGCCTACATCGCATCAAGTCGGTCAGCAGTTGTTTCGAGATATTGGGCAAAGGACATACGTTGACGTGCATCGTGCTCCGTAGTCAGAGAATCTTCCGAACCATGACGGCAATCTACAAGGATCGACGACCCAGGTCGGCTAGGAAATGATGGAGGGCGGAGCGCGGTGCTGGAGTATGGTGGGAAGACTTGATGACAAGTGGGGCCATTCAGGATCCTGTAAGTTACCTGATCGATTCAACCAGTGAATTTTGCTTAACATACCTCTGAAAGCTCATCGAAGAGTGATCCGGCGTTGGGAGAGGGGAATGAAACCGGCTGCCTTGTGATGCAAATTTATACGATGCTCAAAGGCTATTACACAGCCCTCGTGGCAGCGCTCAGGACAGCCTCATATTCTGGCGTCAACAATCCATGCCTCTTCCTCATGTTTTGACACAGTAAACCCTCACAAGTTCGCCATGAGTACAAGGCGGACATTCCCAGCATTGTGATAGAGAACTTTTCAAGCCGCAGGAACCCTGGTATCCGCCGGAGCGATTGCCACAGTTATATGCACTTCGTGCGCAAGTCGGTTTTGGATGCATCCGCCACAGCCTCACCGCACCAAATCTCCACTTACCTGGGGTTGGTGTAGGGTCCTCTGAGCTGCCAAAAGATCGAACGACATCCTCGGTGCCGATCAACCAAATAGCCCACATACAAGTACTGTACAAGCAATGCAGCCTGTGCGTGCAGTTTGCCGCCGGCGCCGGCGCCGCCACCTCCTGGCCCTCCTCAGCGCCTGAACCGAATGTCAAATGCTGTAACTTATAGGGGTGACTGCGTGGCAACAAACTGGTGACTGCCGTTTGCGGCTGCTCAGGCTGCCGCTGCCTCCTACATTCAACGCAGACTCACCCAAACCGAATACTGTAACACACCAACGGCCGCTCTCAACTACTCACATTCCCGCTCCGAGTCCCACCCCGCCAAGCGCGAACTGTCGGTGAACTCGGAAGCCTTGCGTTAACCTTCGTTCGGCGGGGGACTTGGTGCCACGCGACACATAGTCTTTCATGGGTCATCGAGAATGAGGTTGGGTACGCCGAATTTGCGGTGCCTTCTCAGTGGCTTCTCACCGTCTCAGTTGGGGGTACCGCACTGAACTGTACTACGGAGGAAAGTCCTCATGGCAAAGGTGCGGTGCCAATGCACGAAGGGACTGTCGTACGGCCCCGAAGTCATAAAAATCAGGTGTTCTATTCTCTGCCTGAAGATGCACGGACCTCATCACCCTCGTATCCGTCAAACATGGGCTGCCGATGGAGGTAAGAAGGGGATAAATCGTCGAGGATGTGGATCCACGCTGTATGTGGGCTGTTGCTCCTAGACCGTGTTTGTTGAGAGCCGATAAGCACAACAGGAGAAAAGGGCGTTCCTCCGCGGTTGGGACTCGCCACCCATTGCATGTTCTGGTTGTTTCGGTTTCCAGAAGGGGTGCGAGATAAGACATACCGAGAGAGTAAGTGTTGAGCTTGATATTGAGTATAGACGACTTGGAGAGGTGGTTGAAGACAAACGTTGGCTAATTGGCTGGGGATGGTTCGATCCGGGAGGTGCTGAACTGAGCGCCAGCTTACGACCTGTACTCTGAAAATCGGGTTTTTTTCGGTCCTCACGCACAACACTGTATCCACTGAGCCACAGCAATCAGTATGATCCGAGAAAAACCAAGGGAGAAAACAAGGGAGGGATCATAATTGTGTATAGCTGAAGTGGGGACTCGGACCGCCGCACAAAACGCTGGCTTCTCCCCTTCTCCGCTCTGCCAACCACACTCCACTCGACACCAGCGACCCTCCTCCCTTTGTAACCTCTTTCCAATGTCCTAGTGTCATTCTGCATCTCTCACGTCGTATTGTGCACCTACATTCTAATTCTGACATTCGTGTAAGCACTTCCTTTCCTAGCTTGTCCTTTCTGACGTCTTCGTTTGGAACCATCGCCATTCTGAACATCTCGGCTCTCGCCTCGTATTCAACCACACCCACGCGGCGCTCGCAGCCAGCCTTGCGCGGACCTTCCCCTTCCTGCGGCTGTCCTCTTCAACTCCAACTTTGATGCCACCGCGGACTTCTTTCACGGACATGTCACGGTCGGGCAACACCCTTCTCCAGAACGAGAATGTGGCCATCCGTACCTCGGTGCGCGGCGGTGCGCGTGCCCCCTGTGTCGCGCAAAGTTATCACAGGATGACGCGATGACGCTTCACGACACGCTCTGGGTGCCACCAGGAGGTACGTACTTTTTTCGCTTCCACGCACTCTCGCTGACATCCATACTCTGCCAGGTTACTCATCGTGGATGAGTACTCGTTTTGAGTGTGGAGACCATCGAAAAGCTGGACAAGCGTCTCCATGCAGTCTTCCCTTGCTCCATTCGCCCCTTCGGAGGGCTGCATCGTGCTCTGTGGCGACCCCGCGCAGCTCGCTCCAGTTCGGGCTCTGCCCCTATACGCCTACCGAGGTCACACGACCCCTCGAGTGACTCGCTTTCACCGCTTCCGCACCATCGTCGACCTTGACCAGGCAGGGAGCGACGACACTCAAACTCGGTTTCACACCCCTTTTGGACAGTCCAACTGTCAGGTGACCGAGGACGACTGGCGCTGGTTGCAGACCCGCCGTTCCACGTGTCTCTCCGCTGAAGAGAACGGTCGCTTCGACATCTCCAAGTACGTCGTCGCCACAAACGATCTCCGTAAGCGCCTCAACTACGAATGGTTCGCCTCCTTCTCTCCGGTTTTTGATGTACATGCGTGTTGTGGTGACGACAGCAACGACGACGAACGCGCCGACGATGACGACACCCCCAAACGCCCCCAAATGATGCAAGTACGGCCCGCATTCACGGCCTCGGGACGAGGTGGAGACTGAGGAGAACATCTCGGGCCCGATGCTCGACGATGAGGAGAAAATAACGTGCGTTCCTTTTTCTCTCCACTCTCCCTCTGCTCACTGTCCAACGCAGCCTCCACCTCCCTGCATCACAACCGCACTAGGTCCTGCTCTCTCGATCACCGAAACCCCCTCGCCGCCCGACACCGACCTGTCGATCGTCCCTCCCACGGTGCTGTTCGCGCACTCGAAGGGCAGGCACAAGGCGGAAATCTGACCGAGTCGATTGAACAGGTGGACCTCCATTGAGTAAATGGTCTCGCCCCACTACATAAAAAATCGTAACGGCTAGTTTTAACTCGTGTATCTTTGTGATTAAACGTACCAGTATGATAGTTGAAACGTTGAAACTTCATCGTCCCTCATTGTCGCCTCGCCTCACCGCGGTCGGACCTTTGTTGCATCCCTGGGGCACCCAGTTAGTGATTTTTACCGTATATAAAGAAAGAAGGAAACAAAAGCAAAACTGTTGTGTGAATCGCGTGATTCGAACATCCAGCCTACGCAAGTGAGGCTGCTGCGGTCTTCGTGCTGAGACATATCATAGCTTTGAAGAGCATAACCATGACCGCTTTAGGCGTTTCGCCTTCCTCACTGGCAGACTGCTGAAATCGTTTCTCTGACAGCTATTCCTCCATCAGCGTGTCCTGTATGTACGCGAAAACCCCCGCTCACACTCCCGGGCGGCAGGCCAACAAACTAAAAACTAGCGTTATCACGCAAACAGATGGTGTCTAACTTATTTCTTTCAAAAGATAAGGCGAGTCTGCGTAACCGGAAGGGGCTTGGGTGGACAGGTGGACGAGGCATGACGTTTGGATAGTCAATGGACATTTACTGACAATCGCTATGAGTACACGATCAAGATTATCTCCATTCAACGCGACATAAACAAGACCATCACAGGAGCGCAGAGGAAAGTAGCAGGTAATAAGTAGACGACACAGAATATTAATAGAAAAGATTGCGATACTTATTTTATCAAGTCCTGCTTTGAGTTGTCCCAGCGAGAAACTGCTATAGGGTGACCGGTGACCTGTCGCATGGCAGAAAACTGCTGAATACCTTCCTTGACAGTTCCCGATTGCTGATGTTCCTCCAAGAAAATATTTTGGAGGGCGGGTAACACTTCTGTCGTTCTGCCCCCACTGAGCTCTTGCAGGGCAGGTATGATAAGTGGCGCAAATGTCTCGGATAGGTAGAGGTTCTTCACACCGGTAAATGGTCGTAATAGTTCCAGCCATAGCGTGTTCTCGATACTGTCTTTCCAAACCAGTTGTGGATATTGGCGCTCGTAGATGTAGAGGTCCTCCAACGTGGAAAGGGAAGGAAGGCATGAGGTACAGACCTGTTCCA
>WTXL01000137.1:0-80052 GCA_022376525.1 Russula vinacea | reverse complement strand
AAGTTGCACGACTATGAAAGAGAATTCCATAAGTGAGTGAATTCCTTGGCATTGATATCAAACATTGTATGACTGACTTATGAACGGCGATCAAAGTAACAGCAATGGTGTCAAAAACCGGATGCAAAAGGCGATGGACGAGGATCAGAAGGAATCGGGGGGAGGAGGGTTGCTCCGCTTTCTGCCGTTTACAACCCATGGAACGGGAGTCGAAGCACCGTCGAAGGTTGTCCATTTCCATCTCCAGAAGTCCATCAGTAATACCCAACCCATTCGCGTGACACGTGAGCGCAGACTCGGGAATGTTGCACTTAACATCTGACTTCTCTGATAGAGATGCTCACCAGTCGTCCAAATGAGTCGGAAATTCTTTGGAACTTCTGCCGTTACCCACCTGACAGACGGATCACCCTCGTGGAAAACCCTCACTTTTATGAATATCAGTCGCCAAATGCATATTGGGATGGATTCACCACTGGCCCGATGGAGAGTTATCAGTACGCCGAGAACATCTATGTTCTCACTAATACGCGTCGTCGGATATTTCTCGAATTTGGTGCCGGTAACGATTCACGGGTGTTTGACAACGTCTGGCAAACGAATGGGATTTTCATTTTCAAAAGTCTGTACCTGGTTGTTCTTTTTTTCTCTTCCCCCTTACCAACATCTTTTCAGGCATCTGCGGAAAGCTCGAGGGTGAACTTATAATCAGACAACTGCTCGGAAACAGGTCCTGGGAGTGGTGTCACGAGGTGCCTCCGCCTTCACGGCAACCGGCCCGATTAACCGTACATTCCCCAGGCCCACAGTCGACCACAATGAGGTCTTCCACAACAGCATCCTGGATTCCTGTACAGGACTGGACAGTGCCAATTCACTATGTACTTTTTCAAGATTCCGAGCTTGTCACCAAGATACGTGTTAGAATCCGTGCCCCAAGCCAGGGTAACACAGTTCCAAGCCGGGGTAACACAGTTCCATGAGAGCTGCTTGGGTGTGCTTTTGGGCTTGGTGTTGTATCCCCGGAGACTGTATAGAACAGACAACTGTATTGATGGTACCTAGTGTTGTACAATGTATGCTTAGTATGTGTAATATGAAATACTAACGTGTTTAAATACTCGTACTTGTGGGCCGTGGGGCCACTTCAGGCTTCGTACGGTGGCTCTATATATCAATACAGGTAATACGTAAATGTTGCGAGAAGTAATGCAGTTTTCAACGCCGCTACCAGCCCAAAATGTCTGAATAAGGTCGATATCAGCGAGGTTGGCTCTGCGTGAAGTTTTAATCTGGGACGTTGGGGGCGATGTGGTGGATAGAGTATAAACACAACAACGGCTGTAGCGCTGCAGTCCCATTATAATACTGCGTACATAGTGTTAACGTGATGGCTGGCTTTGATTCCAAGTGGCCTTACAGCACTCATGATAAAGCTCGATAAAGTGTTGGGTGGCCTCACTATGATCTCACTAACGTGATTGGATTCCATCCGCCTGTCTCCCTGCCGCCCTTCAAGTTATAACGTTCAGTCCGCCGCTCCCTCGGACTCTCGGCACATCTACCCAAGATGTATCCAGTCCAAACGTTCAACGTGGTGAATCTCTGCTCCGAATCAGCTTCCGATAGCAGTAACCGGACCCACCCGAATCCCGATCGTGGTCGTTGGTGATTTCTCTGTGTGAAAGCGTCGAGATAAGTCGGCCAAAGAGAACGACTTGAAATGGAAGATCTATACTGGCAAGTCACTAGGGAAATACAGATAATCAACGCTTGCGTTACCACGCGGGACCGGATTGCTCTCAAATCCTTCATTTACGGGGTCCGTTCTGATCAAGAGGGCAGCCTTCCGACCGAGGATGTTACGTCTTTCAAAGAAACGCTCACGGTTATCCTGGACGTAGGAACTGATGCCCACCCCGACACACCCGCCAGCCGATAAGCTTTCTGGATACGGCAATACGATCCTGAGGGCAATCACGAGATAGTTCACAGATTACGCCGAATGTTTCCGTATCTCCATGCAGCCACCCCGCGCCCCGAAGCCCAGGATATCTTACTCTAGAAGGTAAACCCCCAGGGTAAAGTGGGCGCAGCTTATGCCCTATTGGTTTTGCGTTCATGAGAAGTGAGCCAGTCCTCATGCCGATAACAGGACCGAAACCCCAGCATAAGGTGGGTCGAAGATATCACCCTACAACGCATCCCAGACTTTGTATACCACGCCAGCGCATCTGTATCCAGGGTGCGGGGATAAGCCGTCCAGTACGCCCGCTTGTGATATTGCGATGGCACTAGTAAGTTTGAAGAGAAAGCAATTTGCAAAAGTGAATACGAAGCACGAAGCGACAGGGTATGGTGCCCCTGCCCTGATGCAGTTTACTATTAACTGTAAGCATGTTAGCTCCTATTTTCAAAGATTTGAGCGATTTGGCGTACGCCTAGGAAAGCAGCGGTCCCAATTGTCGGGCGAGTCTTATTTATTTCCTGGATAAAACACCACAACCCAACCGGGAGAGTCGCAGAAGCCAAGCGGATTGATACTCTTGACTGCCGACACTGGTGTGACCGTGCGAAAAGGCAGATCCATTTGTGACTTTGGTATCCTGCCACAGATAGCCTGGACCTTCTTTCGAATGGTCCTGCCACATGAAGTACGGGTTTATCCAACACACCGATTTCGAAGTGTCTGTGTGATAAGGTACGTCGAAGACTCGACACCAGTGCGCTGGTGTGCCGTTCTGCTAGCGCAAAGCCCATCACGGTGCCGTGTTCGTCTTTCTCGATGGGCGACTTGTTCTCGCGCAAGTTGCGAGCCATCATCAGGCGCGAGCGAATGTTCTCGTTCACGGTGTGCAGCGTGAGCATGAAGAGGGACTCACCCGAGCCGCGTGCCTGCCATCCGACGCGATACCAGAAGATCACCGTCGCTTCCGAGATCATGCGCTATGTGAAGCACGTACGGGGCACTCGACCCGTTCGCGGACGCGTTGCGCAGCACCGTCAGGTGCAGGATCACGAGCGAGCATACTCGCACTGGCACGGTTCAGGTGTCTTTATCTACACCGTTGTGTGTCTGTGTCGAGACCTCGATGGCGCCTCTCAGCCTCAGTGTTTCCGGCCATCGAGAGGGAGGAGCGACTGCCCGACGGTGGCGTGTGCGTCACCGTAGTAACCGGGCCGGAATTTCCGGGGCTCCAAGTCCACTCGACCTCCCCCCACGCAGACGTTTCCCCACCTCACCCCAGCCACCTCTGCACATACAACCAAAATAGTCTACCCCCCTGATGGCCATCATGAAAAATCGAAACAAGACGTGTTCCTTTTGAAGGCGCGTATTAAGAAAAATCATGCAAAAGGATGAAGAGGTTGGCAAAGTTGCTCAGGCAACACCCATCGTCATATGTACGTCGTGGCAGCCCTTCTCCATAGAACCTCATTAAACTCAACCCAGCGAAAGCACTAGAGCTATTTGTTGATGAGGCTGCTCGCGTCACCGTTGCGCGTGGTCCCAAGAAAGTCGAGGCGTATCATTTGTGCGTCCTTTTCTCTGATCATCCATCATCTATCATACATCATGACCTGGCGCGCCTATACTCTATTCGTCCATCATCGTCCAGGAAGCACGCAATCGAGACGACAGAAATACTCGACTTTCTTAAGGAGCTCGTTGAGGGCGTGCTCGACCCATCGCCGGCGGCCCTATTCCACTCGACGTGCCAGGCGACGCCGACGGCGTCCTCACGCCGCAAGGGCAAAAAGGCCGTCGCCAACGCTGCCAATGGTGGCAGTGATGAGGGCTGTAGTCGTGCCCCACCGACGAAAAGGCGGAGACGGAAGAAGAAGGAAGAGGTGCGCGAGGAGGATGGCGGTGCTGAAAACGGCGATCGTGACGAGGCGATGCAGGACGTCGCGCCGCCAAGCCGACGGGACGAGAACTGGGTCGCGTTCCTTTCTTTGGTCTGTGCGATGTATGATAGTGACCTGATCGAACTCTAAATCCTCTTCTTTTCATTGTTAGGGAGAATAGCAATGTAACGGAAATGGAATATATGCAAAGGCTACATATCAATCTATGTTTGCAATCTCCTGCCGAACACAATCATCCTGGATGTAGGAACTGATGCACGCCCACCTCCCAGATAAGCTTTCTGGGTACGGCCAAGGGGATGACAATACGATCCTAAAGGCAGTCGCAATGTAGCTACTAGTTTACAGATTGCGCCAGATGTTTCCGTATCTCCCTGCAGCTACCCCAGCGCGCCGAAGCCCAGAGAAGTTAGCACAGGCGGTAATATCGTAAGGCGGAGGGACTGGTCAAAATTGAGACTCGTTGCTGAACGGGCTCTAAGCCCAACTGGCCCAACCCCCTACTTCTTCCACAGAGCGAGAGACTCGCGGTCTCGTCTTATTGACTGTTTTTTCCCTCTCTAAGTCATATCAATTTCAGTCCAAGCACGCCCTTGCTACATCACCTCCTTCCACCCCAAACGGTGCACCACCAGCCCAATGTAATTACCGTAGCTGCCTACTGATCTGCTGTACATCACACCAGCATTCTTCATATCCTTCACCTTATCGATATCCTTCGCCATATCGGTATCCCCGAAGGGCCTGCAACATTTGATTCATCACTAGCAGAGGAATTAGAAGGGTGGACCTGGAAGGAAGAAGGTGAAACCGTGAAACTCACCAAGGTTCCTCTGAAATTGCAGGGAGGATCTCGCCAATGGGCGAATCTTTCGGTAAGATCTGGAGCCTGTCCCTGCCCCCCAAGTAGTCGATCCTACATGGGCCCTGGCCCAACTCTTCTGCCGTCCTGCATCTCTTTCTAAAAATGGCATTAATCTGCGTTCTCTCCTCAGGCCTAAAATTGATCCATTTCATGTCTGCGTGTGGGGGTCCTCATTTCTTCATGAATCGTGTTCAACACGTCTTGGACAGTAACTCCAGTGCTTGGAGAGTTGTTGGATACCTGAACGGTGATAAGATGGGGATATCCTTGGCAATTCTCCAGATTTAGTGAATACACAGGTGGGTATGAGGCAGGGGAGGTCATTTCTTCTTTCAGGAGATCGTAGTCATATTCAATGGGTTGATTGGTGATATCGATTGCGAGAAGATACTTTGACAACGCAGGATGCAAGATGAGCGGGACCAGTTCCCCCTGGGTCATGATTGAGCTTTATGCTTTATGACCCAAAGGACGAGAATTGAAGATGCACTGGCATCATCGAGAGTTGCCAAATTCCATCTTCTGATGTCCATTGATACCCAACCCACTATCGTGCGATGTGAGCGCCGACTCAGTGATGGCCCACTTGGTGTCTGACTTCTCTGATAGAGGTGCTCAATTATGGTTCAAATGAGTAGGAAATTCTTTGGAACTTCAGCCATTACCGTGATAGTGGGAAACGGATTGCCCTCGTGGAAAACCTTTACTTTTATCACCCTCGTTGGTTTCATATTAGGCCACTAAATACATACAAGGATGGATTCAATTTATCCCCGATGGAGGATTATAAGTACACCAACGAAATTTGTGTTCTCACTGGAAAGCCTGGTTGGGTATATCTCGAATTTAGTACGAAGTCCAAGAAAGAGTCCAAGTCACGGGTTTTTGACAATGTCTGGCGAACAATGAATGGGATCTTTATTTTCAAAAGTAATTGGTTCTTGACATCGCGTCGTCTTCGGCACCAGAGGTCACTAGCTCGTACGTGACGACATGGGTAAGAGTGGGGTTAACCGAGCCCAGGCCTGTACGATACAGTAGTTTCCAGTAGTTCCACAGTGTTCCGTTTGTTTCCATCGAGTTCTGGACGATGTATTCCGCCAGCTTCTCTTAGTTTCTTACGCTTCCATACGATTCCGGTTCCTTCTGTAACGCGTCATAGTGTAGAACATTCCGGATACTTTGTACAGTATATAAGGCTCTCTCTGTCGTCCCTAAGACGGCAAGTTGAGTCTCCTGTCCAGTAGCGGAGTCAATACACTCTTCATTTCCATTCCTCTCACTCAACTTCGTCTTGGCTAGAGAGCGGCCGTAACGAGCTCGGTATTCAACGATCGTCTAATCGTTATCGGATCTACGCCGGTGACATTAGACTCAACTTCTTTCATCACGGCATCCACATCCGAATTCACCCTCACTCCGCGACGCTACGTCACTAAAGCCGGAATCGACGACGGACTACCCGAGAACCCATACCTAGCCACAGTAACCTCGGAAGCATTCCCACAAGTAGGAGGAAAGATCCTCGTTTACCATCCCGACAAAGACTTACACTCAAGACTCCAGGCACAGTTGTCCTATACAACGACTTCGGATACCTCTTCGAACTCGACCTAGACGACAGGATCGAGCATACGTAGGGAAGAGACGCATCGATATCGAAGCCCATAACAAACTTACACCAGCCGAAAGAAACAGGCGAAGAGACGACCCCTTGCAATCCGAACTCCTACCGTACCACCCGCTACCCCAGAAGAACTCGTAGCAGCAGAATACTTCTATCAGCCCGCATCCCCTAACACCGACTCAGAATCACACAAAGAAGAATCACAGTCAGACAACGAAGACCTCGTCGCACTAGCAATCCGACACTCCCCTATAGAACCCACTATGGCAACCAAACTCACTCCAGACTAGCCACTCACATCGCCAGAGGGAACGTAACACTCCCCAATGTCCCTCCATATTCATACCAGCTCCACAACGCCCACCACACCCCCTTACGCGCACCCACTCCAGGAACTCCAGGAGGAGGTGGAGGGGTGGAGGGGCGGAGGTGGAGGGGAGGAGGTGGAGGGGAGGGGAGGAGGGGAGGAGGAGGCGGACAAGCAAACCCCCCTAACCTCCGACTCTGCGGAAATCCTCCGAGATATTCACGGAGAAAGAGAGAAAGCAGACCGCTTCCTCTCCCAACTCAAACGCTACTATCTAGCCAACATCGGAGTCCCAGAATTCAACTCCTGGATCAGGAAGGTCGTCATCGCCTGCACCTACATCCAAGGCCCCCTTGTCGATAAATGGGTCGACAGAGCAGTAGACTGGCTCTCGCGACTGGATCCTCTGATAGACGATATCGAGGATGTCTGGGTTCAATTCCTAGACGCTTTCGCGGAACAGTTCCAAGACTCCCAGAAGGGCGAACGCGCCCGCACAGGCCTCGAAAGCATCAAAATGACCTGGCCCCTCATTGACCAATACATCCAAGACTTCGAGCAACTAGCTGCCGAAGCAGGATACACACTGGGAGACGCCCCCACCAATCGATACTTCGTACGAGGACTAGTCCCAAGCGTAGGGAAAGACGTCTTCAAACCATCCCCAGCGACGACTACCAAGTGTTAAAGAAAAGAGCAATTGATAGCGTCATCTCCCAGAAAGCCATAAATCAAATCTTGGGAGAAAGGACAATAACCAAATGGGCAGATTCGTCCCAGAACAACGACAACAGCGGAACAATCAGAACCGCTTCCAGGCTATAACTCTTCAACGCCCCTCGACGCCTTAACGACACCCCAGTCCCCATGGATCTGAGTCGCACTAGAGGCTTCAGACAAGGAGGACAACGTACACAGACACGCGTAACGCAGCTCCAAGACCCACAAGGGAATCCCATCAAATTACCTGACGGATACCAACTCATCAGCGTCGCCCAAGTTCAAAACGGAGAAGGACAACAGCAACGACGCCCCTTCCAAGGAAACTGCTTCAATTGCGGACAGCCAGGCCACCTAGCGCGCAACTGTAGGCAACAAAAGAAAGCCAAATATCATACGTAGCCGAAGGACAGTTAGTCGACTGGGAACCAGCCGATAACTACACCCCAACCCAACCTGCCGCCAAAATATCCACTCTCAAATCACAAATCGATAATCTTACGGCGCAGGAAAGGGATGACCTGGCCAAACAATTCGGAGCAGTTGAAGGAGAACAGGATTTTCCCAGTGCCTGATCAGATCGGCCTTGATCAGGGCACTTAGTTCAGAACGTGTATACTTGTCAAATCGTCAATCTATGTCAATCAAAGTCTATGTTAACACTTCGAACAAAAGGGCCGAAACCTCCGCACTGCTCGACTCGGGAGCCACGGAAAACTTCATCACCACTCACTACGCCAACTGGCTCCGCTACCAATCAAACAACTACCTAGAGCTAGGAAAGGTCTGTAATGTCGAGGAACCACGAACAAACAAGGCGACATCACCATTTCACGGATCTAGAAGTACAAACTGGATCCAAAAGATCAAAATGCGATTCTTCCTTACCGATCTAGGAGAACAAAAGGTCATCCTAGGATACCCATGGTTCGCCGCCATGCAGCCAAAAGTCGACTGGGCTCGCGCCTGGATAGACTACGAACAACTCCCAGTCGTACTAGGACTCCCGATGCTCATAAAGCTGTCTTCACTCCCATGAAGGACAGACGTCAAGAGTCAAAGCCAGCTTCAAAATCTAACGAAGAAACTTCGAAGATCCAGAGCGAAGACCGCATGTTCGTAACTAGAGTATATGTCGAACCACAAATCACATCCGCCAGCCATCGACAAACTCAAGCGTCCAAATTAGCAGAGAAGGAACAAAGCACAAAGAAAGCCACACCATTACCAGAACATTATCAAAACACGCCCATGTATTCAGCGAACAAGAAGCTCAAAGATTCCCAGGACCACGACTGTGGGACCACGCAATAGAGCTCAAAAAGGACGCTCCAGCCACACTACCCGGGAAAATATACGCCCTGACCCAGACGAACAAAAAGCGCTCCAAGAATTCATCAAAGAACACGTTCAGAAGGGCTACATACGTCCATCCAAAAGCCCCTATGCCGCCCCTTTCTTCTTCATTAAAAAGAAAGACGGACGACTACGACCAGTTCAGGACTACAGACGTTGAACGAATGGACCATACGCAACCGATATCCCCTTCCTCTTATTAGCGAACTCATCTCTCGTGTCCAAGGAGCGTCACTATTCTCCAAATTCGACATACGCTGGGGATACAACAATGTACGCATCAAAGAAGGAGACGAATGGAAGGCAGCCTTCATCACAAACCAAGGCCTGTTCGAACCTAGAGTCATGTTCTTCGGACTCACGAATTCCCCCGCTACATTCCAGACTATGATGAACGCCATATTCGCAGAAGAACTGCGCGAAAACTGGCTGACCATCTATATGGACGACATCCTGGTCCACACCACAGACGACGTCACAGCTCACAGAGAAAAGGTCCATAAAGTCCTACAAAACTCAGACAACACGACCTTTATCTCAAACCAGAAAAATGTCAATTCGAACAAAAGAAAGTGGAATTCCTAGGCGTCATACTCGAGAAAGAAACAGTACAGATGGATCCAACCAAAACTAAAGGAATCGCGGACTGGAAAACACCACAAAACCTCAAAGACGTCCGCGCATTCCTAGGCTTCACAGGATTCTACAGATACTTCGTCCAAATTACTCAAAGATCGCCCGCCCACTGATCGAACTTACGAAGAAGGCGGTACCATTCCACTGGGACGAAGCACAAGTCAAAGCATTCGAAACACTCAAATCACTAATGTGCAGCCGCCCCGTACTCAAACAACCCGACTACACCAAACCATTCTTCCTATCAACCGACGCCTCAGCTTACGGCGTGGGAGCCGTACTCTCACAGGAGGGAGAAACAAACCCTCGCACCAAAAAACCAACCAACAACCCATCGCCTACTACTCCGCCACGTTCACCCCCACAGAAAGAAACTACGACATCTACGAACGCGAATTATTGGCCGTCATCAAAGCTCTGACACACTGGCGACCCCATCTCGCAGCCACAAAGGACCCAGTAACCATACTGACAGACCACGCAAACCTCACCTATTGGAAAACACCACGAACCATCAATAGGAGAGTCGCCAGATGGTTCACAGAACTTCAAGACTACAACCTCGTCATAAAGCACGTACCCGGAAAGATACACGCAGCCGCGGACATGCTGTCCAGACCACCAGGAGTCGACAAAGGAGAAGACGACAATACAGACGTCACGCTCCTCCCCGAACCCATATTCGTCAGACTAGCAGACGAACCAGACCCTAAGTGGACATCCATAGAAGAACGAGTCCGACAAGAGCAACAAAGACAATCACAACTCATGAAAGAATGGCGCGACCGCTATCAATTAGAATTCGTCAAATCGGCCATGGAGCCATCCATACGCCTCTGGAAGCATGAAGGCAAAATGGTGTTCCTCCAAACGACGAGCTCAAACGAGACCTCCTACAACTAATACACGACAAACCTACGGCAGCACACGTAGGACGAGACTGGACCATCTACACCGCCAAAAGAGTTGCCTGGTGGCCCGCTATGTCCAAATGGGTCGAAAACTACGTCAAAGGATGCGCCAAATGCCAACAAAATAAGACGATTACACACCGAACCATTCCCCCACCGTACAAAATCGACGTCCCCCCTGCAGCCCAACCATTCGAGATCGTAGCCATGGATCTCATCACACAACTCCCCAACAGCCACGGACACGACGCCATCCTCACCATAGTCGACCACGGCTGTACCAGAGCAGCCCTATTCTACCCTGTACGACAAACGTAACCAGAGAAGGAATCGCCAAACTCTATCTAGACAACGTGTATCGATGGTTTGGAATCCCCTCGAAAATCATATCAGATAGGGACCCTCGATTACATCACACTTCTCAACCTCGTTGTGCCAACGCCTCGGGATCAACCGAAACATATCCACGCCTACCACCCTCAGACAGACGGCCTCTCGGAACGAAAGAACCAATGGGTAGAACAATACCTACGATTCGTGACCAGTGCTCTCAAGACGACTGGAGCGACTGGCTAGCGATAGCCACGGCAGTACATAATAACTACCCCAACGCCACAACACGTATCGCCCCGATAGAAGCACTTCTAGGGTACTCCCCCAGAATTACAATGGAACTCCCTATCCACCAACCACCGTCCAACTTATCGATGATCGAACCAGAAAGGCAACGGAGAAAAGGAAGCAAGCAAAAGAAGCCTTAAACGAGGCAGCACGAGCCGTACCACCTGACTCCTATCAAATCGGAGACAAAGTCTGGCTCGAAGCAAAACACCTCGCGCTCCCTTATCAACGCCCAAACTCGCCCCCAAACGTCACGGACCCTTCACAATTTCAAAGAGTGTCACCTGTCGCGTATCAGCTGCAACTCCCCACAGCCTGGACCATCATGACGTTTCCACGCATCCCTCCTGACCCCTTATCGCGAAACCATAGAACACGGGAACAACTACACGAGGCCACCCCTGACCTTATCGAAGACGCGAAGAATACGAAGTCGAGGCCATCGTTAATCACCGTCATTTGGACGTAAACGACAACTCAATATCTTATCAAGTGGAAGGGATATCCAGATGCAGACAACACATGGGAGTCAGCAGACCATGTACACGCCCCGCACTGATCAACCTATCATCGAAAGAACCATTAGCGCCCCGAACAAGATAAAAGAGGGCGAAGAAACGCAAAGTCTCCATCCGATCCCTCAATCCTATCTTCACCAACACTTCCACACCACCACACATGTCTCCCCGTCACGTCTTCAGCACAGCATCGAAGTCATCTCTGCCCAGGCAGAGTTCGGTGCCTCCACCATCACGCTCGTGGATCCACCCCTGTCCCTACCTATCCTGCCTATCCCGAACCGTCTCACCACTCCTCCTCGTACACCGACCCCCGAAGCCACTCAACCCCGCACGCCCACGACTCACCATCGCCCCAGACTCCGAGACCGAAGAGGGCAAAATCATCGATCGAGTCCACCGACACAACTATCCCCTCTCACCCCAAAGCTCCCTCAATGTCATGCAGGGACACCCAGAGCTCGACGCGGCACTCTCCGCACCATCGCCATCGGTCTCGCCAACACGGCCATCGGCCGCACATTCCAACATCTCGAAGCCAAGACCGAGATCGAACAGCTCCGCAAGGAGCTTACGATCTCCGCGCAGAATGTCTCGTCAGCCCGATGCCGAGTGCCCAGAGGGCTTCGAAGAAAACACGGCCGACTCCCCGACTTCGTCATCCCCGACGCCGACAACGTCATGCGCCAAGCGCGCTACATCAAATTGGGCAACGGCCCGTCCCTTCGCACTCGGTACCCTCGGCCAGGAAGGCGATCCCCATTTCCAATACGATCTGTACGCGCCCCCTCTACATCCGCGACTCCCCCACCGAGCCACTTCCAATGTGGCTCATGACGCCATCGGGGGAAATCGTCGTCCTATCACCAGGCCATGGACTTGGCCCGCAGCACTGACGACTGGGGACTGGCGGCTGAAGTCGCTCACTACCATGAGGCGGACACCCGCATCCTCAACATCGCGGCCGAAATCCACGCCCTTGACTGCGAACTACAGATCGCTAAGGCGGAGACTCGTCAGAGTCGTGGCCGCCTCGAAGGAGCCCGCACCCAGCACCGTCTCCGAGCCTTGCAAGCTCTCGACACTCGCCGTCCTGCTCGCGCCAACACGCACGCCGCGGGTCTCCGTTTCGCCCGTGGTAGGGCGACATTCCTAGACGGAGAGTGATGACATCGCGTCGTCTTCGGCACCAGAGGTCACTAGCTCGTACGTGACGACATGGGTAAGAGTGGGGGTTAACCGAGCCCAGGCCTGTACGATACAAGTAGTTTCCAGTATGTTCCGTAGTGTTCCGTTTGTTTCCATCGAGTTCTGGACGATGTATTCCGCCAGCTTCTCTTAGTTTCCTTACGCTTCCATACGATTCCGGTTCCTTCTGTAACGCGTCATAGTACAGAACATTCCGGATGCTTTGTACAGTATATAAGGCTCTCTCTGTTGTCCCTAAGACGGCAAGTTGAGTCTCCTGTCCAGTAGCGGAGTCAATACACTCTTCATTATCCATTCCTCTCACTCAACTTCGTCTTGGCTAGAGAGTGGCCGTAACGAGCTCGGTATTCAACGATCGTCTAATCGTTATCGGATCTATGCCGGTGACAGTTCTTTCCCCCTTTTTTCTCTTCCCACTTGCCAACATCTTTTCAGGCATCTCCAGAGAGCTCGAGGGTGGTGAATGTATTGTCGGAAAACCCATTCAAGACAGGCCCTGCGAGTGGCGTCACGTGGAGCGTCTCCCTTCTCAGCAGCAACAGGTTGGCTTGCCCGTAAATTTGCCAAACTCACCCAGCACATCAGCCACAGTAGCCCCTACAACAACCTGGATTTCTGTAGGGGACTGGACTTTTGTAGAGGACTGGAGAGACGCAATATCTCATGTTCTAGATTCACAAGATACCAAAATATGCATCAGAATGGTTACCGAATCCATCTCTGCATCAGGAAAAGTCGATACAGCTTGTTTCAGCTTATTAGTGCTTAAATCCACTTTATCGCCAAAAAAAGTTAAAAAAAGCAGTGCTTTTAACTGCTTTATTTAAGCAACAGTGCTTAAAATCAGTAGATCTAAAAAAATAAAAGTAGTTTAAGCAATGATCAAAGCAAACTAAGTATCACAGATTTGATCAAAGCATCTTAAGTATCACAAATTTAAAATTTAAAATCCCTTTATTATTGGATCTAGATTACAAAACAGTCCTACAACGACAACAACTACTACTACTACTACTACAATAGCCCTCCCCCATCACTACATAACGCTCAGGGATGCGGCGTGCGCGAGCGTGGGGACACCGCGTGAGTGCATGGGGGCCCCACGAGCGAGCGGGCGTCGGGACCGTACGAGCGAGCGCGGTGAGGGCCGTGCGTGCACATCCGGCGGGCGTGCATGGGCCTGGTGGATGCGTGCGTGCGTGCGTGCGTGGGGATCCAGCGGGCACGCACACGGGCAGGCGTGGGGATCCAGTGGGCACGCACGCGGGCAGGCGTGGGGATCCGGTGGGCAAGCACACGGGCGTGCGTGGGGATCCAGCGGGCACGGGCGTGCGGGGATCCAGCAGGCACGGGCGTGCGGGGATCCAGCGGGCACAGACGGGCGTGCGTGGGGATCCAGCAGGCACGGGCGTGCGGGGATCTAGCGGGCACGGACGTGCGTGCGTGGAGATCCACCGGGCACGGGCGTCCAGCAGGAACGGGCGTGCGATGATCCAGCGGACACGGACACGGGCGTGCGAGGATCCGGCAAGCATGAACGACGGCGTCGTCATCCCGCGTGCCAGTAAGCGTTCAGTGTAAAAAAAAGGTAGAAACGGGATTTACTTACTTTATAAGCCCTCGGCAGGGCGAGGGCATGGAATACAATAAACGTCGACGTCGACGTCGACGTGGACGTGGGCGTGGGCGTGGGCGTGGGCGTGACGTGGACGTAGGTGTGTGCCTGGTCGTGGTCGTGGTCGTGGTCGTGGTCGTGGTCGTGGGCGTGGTCGTGGGCGTGGTAATGGGCGTGGGCATGAGCGCGTGGGGGAAGGAAAGTGGGGGGAGTAGTGAGGCCTAGTGAGGGTTCAACGTTCGACGTTCAACGTTCAAACGGTTGAATTTTGGCACGTGATTTTGAAAGCCCGCGCGTTGCGTGAACGCGTGAACGCGTGACCTTACGACTTAGTGAAATTTTGCATGGACGCGCTGGTGCGGCCCGAGTTTCCCACGCTGACAAATGTCGATGCCAGCCAAACAAAATATGCTCATATCTCTGGATTTAAAATAGATAAAAATATCAAAATATTACAGCCAATAGATATGATCAAACAACATGGAGTCCTCTGTAACATTAAGCGACCCAATCATTTATTCCTGAGTTATTTAATGATTTAAGTCCATCCAGCTGAGCCAACTTCAAAGCTGATTAAATAGCTTGGGAACCACTGATTAGATCGCTTAATATTGGCAGTAGACCCCCTATCTTCTAACCATATCTATCTGCTCAAATAATGTCATATTTTTACCTATTTTATTTCCAGAGATATGAGCACATTTCGCTTTTCTGGAAGCAACCCTAACCTTTCTAATATTTGCCTGTGTTTTGCCAATAAGCACAAATAAGTAAGCAAGCAGTTCCAAGAATCAAATAAAATGAGTAAGTAGAAACAAAAGTGCAGAACCCAATAAACAAGATAGCAAAGCAAAATAAAGCATAGAATAAAATAAATAAGCAGGCTAAGTACTATCTGTACAAAATAGTTATTCTATACTTTTTTTTACTTATTTACTTTATCTTACTTACTATCACTTATTTCAACTTATTTGCTTGATATTACTTAAAGTGGGATATGAAGAAAGCAGAAATAAGCAACATTTCCGATATTTTTTCAATTTAAGTTAAATCAAGCATAAAAAGCACAAAAAGTAACAATAAAGCAACTTCGAGTTTTCCTGATGCCTGGTTGAACGAGAAGTGCATTACTTTGCTTTTGGGCTTTGTGTAGTATCCCTAGTGACTGTATAGGACAGATAACTGTATTGATGGTACTTAGTGTTGTAGTGCTATGTATGCTTAGTATGTACCATGAAAATACACATGTGTATAAATGCTTCCTAATGCGCCATGGGGTCACGTCGTAAGTGACCCTACATATCAATATAACGCTCTCACGGAGGACACCAAGTGCCACAATGAGGAGCATCCAATTACAACTATTGAAGCAGGGATTCACTGGGTGAGCCAAATTTGAACATTGGACTGGATATAGAGGAAGCACCTTGTGTAGATGTACCGAGGAAGCGGGGGACTAAACGTTATAATTTGAACGACGGTGGGGAGGAATCCAGTGACAAGCCGACAGAAGAGAATGGCCCAAAAAGCTATTTTGGCAACGAGTTGCTACAGCAAGGAAACATCGATATTCAACACCCGAGTTGCCACGCAGGACCGGATTGACCGTTTACGGTGCCCTTATAGTCAGGAGGGTAACCTCCCGAGTGAGGATGCTACGTCATTTAGGGGAACATCCACGATTATCCTAGACGTAGGAACAGATGTCCACTGCGACACGCCCACCTCTTTCTGGAAAAGTCGAATGGATACTTCGGAAGTCGTTAACAGATTACACTGCACTGGGTGCTTCCATTTGTCAGCCACCCCAGCGCAGCGAAGCCAGCGAACATGAGACAAAATACACAAGATGAATTTCTCCGCACCTGAAGCTCGCCTAGCCCAATTTAACTACGAATCTTGCTTCATCCTCCTCTCGTGTCGGCTAGAGGTACAAAATTTCTTGTCGGATAGGAAACTGTTGTTACGCGCGAAATGTTCTAGACAGATGGCATAAAGTTGGAAAGGCCAAAGCTGAGGCTGAGTGCTGCGCTGAGCGCCGAGTGCTGTCACCCTAACCCCACGTACTGTACTCGTAATGTAAACATAAAAATAGCCTCATAAACGTCCAAGCAGCGATAATCCAAATCCACTCGATCCCCCCGCGCATACGTTTCCCCACCTCACCCTCCCAGCCCTATCTGTACCACCTAAATCTTCTATCCCCTGACGACCATCATGAAAAATAGAAACAAGACGACAAAATTCCCAGTTGTATGCTTCCCAGTGATGGTCGTTGATCCTATCTGACACATAGGACGCGTCCTTCCCGATTTTATGTTCCTTTTGAAGGCGCGCATTAAGAAAATCATGCAGAAGGATGAAGAGGTTGGCAAAGTTGCGCAGGCAACACCCATCGTCATCTGTGCGTCGTTGCAGCCCTTCTCTATAGAATCTCACTAAACTCAATCCAGCGAAAGCACTAGAGCTATTCCTTCAGCTTGTCGTCGATGAGGCTGCTCGCGTCACCGTTGCGCGTGGTTCCAAGAAAGTCGAGGCATATCATTTGTGCGTCCTTTTCTCTAAATCATCCACCATCTATTATCATGACTCGGCGCGCCTATACTCTACTCCCATCCTCGTCCAGGAAGCACGCAATTGAGACAACAGAAATGCTTGACTTTCTCAAGGAGCTCGTTGAAGGGGTTCCTGACCCATCCGCCGGCGGCACAATCCCACTCGACGTACCAGGCGAGGGCGACCAGACGGGGTCCTCGCGCCGCAAGGGCAAAAAGGCTGCTGCCAACGCTGCCGATGGTGGCGGTGATGAGGACGGCAGTCGTGCCCCACCGACGAAGAGGCGGAGACGGAAGAAGAAGGAAGAGGTGCGCGAGGAGGATGGCGGTGCTGAAAACGGCGATCGCGACGAGGCGATGCAGGACGTCGCGCCGCCAAGCCGACGGGACGAGAACTGGGACGTGGATGATGAGAGTGGGGGTTACTGATGGTTGGTACACATCGCCCTTCCTACGCCGCTGTGCGTACTCGTGTTATCGCGTTCCTCTCTTGGTCTGTATGATGTATGATAGTGACCTGATCAAACTCTGGATCCCTCTTCATCCCACTGTTAGGTCCGAATTGGTGAGGTTGCGAGAACTGGCTCGGGGCCTAGTCGTTAGGTGAACCCTCATCACAATATCACACTTGGCGGCGATGTCGCAAATAAGGCAGGTCAGACACACGCCAACCGGCCCCACCACCACCATCAAGAGGAGTAGGAACATGCGCATCATTGTATGTCACATGGAAACGCCTTCTGGGTTGCCTCGGTGGTGCCCACTGTGGGGCGCGTATGTTCGTTGCACAGTAGCCGCATCGGGGATGCGGTGGGACCGCTCAGGGGGATCAAAGGTATAAAAGATGTGATGGAGCCATACAAATACACCCCACAATTTCTCAAGCTAACTCCCGTCCAGACATGGGGATCATCGTCTCCTGCCTCACCGAAATTGTCGTCTGCCTGGGCGAATGCATCATGGGCATATTTGGTGCCATTGCGGATTGTCTAGGATGCGTCATCGCAGGTACGCCTTATCTATCGGCGTCATGCCATCCCTGGGGCACTTCTGACGAGAGGCGCGCAGCGGTCATTGGACTGGTCACGGGTATCGTGGATTGCATATGCGACTGCCTCTGTTGTGGGTGAGTTATCATGTGGTTGTAGCGCCATGCCATACAGTTGTGCCTGGAAGTCAAATGGGTTTCTGATGCACGAGACCGTTTATTTAGGCGCCCTGGACACGCCATTGGATAACAACAGTCCTCCTCGATACACGATGGGGTCAGGCCTCCTAGAGGCCAAATCATGCGAGCTACGCATCACACACGACTTTGACGACGATCGCATGCGATGTTTGTTGATATGTCTATGAAGAGTTCGATTATGGGACGACCTACCGATCGATAGCACTTGTCCTGCATATAGCGCTCGTGGCTTCTGTACTTTTTTGCGCTCTTTTTCTCTCGATCCTTCCGTGCGGGGTAACAATTGGGTCTGGGAGACCTGTGGGCTAGACAGATCTAACTGTAGAATTTCAAAAAAGGATGCCAATACAGCTTCAATTTTCACGCCAAATCCTGCTACACATCATAGCAAGAAGCCCCGGCGTAAGTTCGGGTCCGAGTGGCCAGGCCTGCCCAGGGACCAGGGCAATAAAAAGCGTGTCTGACACTACAGTCAAAACAAAGGTAAACAAGAGGCCGGTGAAAAGAAAATCGACTGGGGGAAATGGATTTCCTCTCCTCTTCACCCGAACTCGCAGATCAGAGTAGATCGAAGTGCGGGTGAAGAGGAAGTCTCGGAGGAAGAAAAGGTGACAGCAGTTTGCAAAATCATTTCGTCATGTCCACCGTTGCCCCTGCCAGTTCTAATGCTTCAGTACTGAATTCAAATGTCCGGCCTGCCGTCACTCGCTCTCAGAGTTATACTCCCAACGGCATTCCCGCTCCTCCCATCGCTGCCCCCCAGATTCGCGCCAGTGAGACAAATAATGCTCCAGATGCTGTCTTGGAGCTCATCGATGGTACCGCCTTCTGCGGTATCAGTTTCGGCGCACCATGCAAAAGCGTCGCAGGGGAATGTGTATTCCAGACAGGTGCGCGCATGGCGCCCACCCACCTCTGCTTCTGCTGTCCTCAAGAGTGAATCGTTCAACAGGCATGGTTGGCTACACAGAGTCCCTAACAGATCCCTCTTACGAGGGCCAGATCCTCGTCCTCACCTATCCTCTCGTCGGCAACTATGGCGTGCCCAGCCGCGCCATGACCTTCTTAACGCCGTGCCGATGCACTTCGAGTCGTCGCGCATCCACATCGCAGCTCTCGTCATCGGCTATTACTCGGAAGACTTCTCCCACTTCCTCGCGCATTCATCGCTTGGCGCGTGGCTTAAGGAGAACGATGTGCCGGCGATATGTGGCATTGACACGCGCGCGCTCACGAAACGCATTCGTGCTAAAGGCGTTATGCTTGGCCGGCTCCTTGCCGCAAGTCAGACGCCCCAATTGGGCGCACACGTGATCTGAGCCCAGTGTCGCGCATCCCGCCGCTTTCCCCCAACTTGGGCAGCCCGAGCCTCTCATGGCGTGAAGACTACACGGACATCCCGTATCATGACCCCAACACTGACAACCTTGTCGCTGCTGTGTCTACCAAGGCGCCACGCATATACGCACCAACATGCAGCGCGAGGCTGCACCCCTCGGGGCGGCCACTGCGCGTGCTGGCGGTCGACGTGGGCATGAAGTACAATCAGATTCGCTGCTTCACGTCGCGCGGCGTCGAGCTCAAAGTCGTGCCGTGGGACTACGACTTTTCCGCACCTTCGGAGGAACCATACGACGGCCTCTTCCTCTCTAATGGGCCCGGTGACCCAACTACGGTACAGACGACAATCGACCGCGTCGCTCGCGCGATGGAAAGGGCGATCGTCCAATTTTCGGGATTTGCCTGGGTCACCAATTGCTCGCGCTGGCGGCCGGCGCGCGCACGAGCAAAATGAAGTACGGCAACCGCGGGCAAAATATCCCGTGTACGGCCTCGCTTAGCGGTCGGTGTTATATTACTTCGCAAAATCACGGCTATCAGGTCGACACCGCGACCCTGCCGTCGGGATGGAAAGAGCTGTTCAAAAACGCGAACGATGGGAGCAACGAGGGCATCTACTACGAAGACAAGCCGTTTTTCTCCGTGCAGTTCCATCCCGAATCGACGCCTGGCCCGCGCGATACTGAGTTTCTTTTCGATGTGTTTATACAAAATATTGCCGACTGCGTCTCTACGGGCTCTCTCGTGCCCATATCTCTCCCGGCGGCAAGAAAGCTGAAAATGACGCCCGCACCCCGCGCGCGGACGTACAAAAAGTGCTTATCCTCGGCTCAGGCGGCCTCTCCATCGGTCAGGCGGCGAATTCGACTATTCTGGTTCGCAGGCGATCAAAGCGCTCAAGGAGGAGGGCATCTACACCATTCTCGTCAATCCGAATATAGCGACGATCGCAACTTCGAAAGGGCTCGCCGACAAGGTCTACTTCCTACCTGTGACCCCCGAGTTTGTGCGCAAGATCATCCAGTACGAGAAGCCGGATGGGATCTATGTCACCTTTGGTGGACAGACAGCGCTCAACGTCGGTATCAAGCTCAAGGACGAGTTTGCGGGGCTTGGCGTGCGGGTGCTTGGAACACCGATCGAGACTATCATCACGACAGAGGACAGGCAGCTCTTGCCGCGGCGATGGAGGAGATAGGTGAAAAGTGCGCGCAGAGCGCGTCAGCGACGACGATAGACGAAGCCATTTGGCCGCGGCGGAGATCGGGTACCGGTCATCGTGCGGGCGGCGTATGCGCTCGGTGGGCTTGGTTCTGGCTTTGCGCAGAACGAGGCGCAGCTCAAGCGCTGTGTAGCAAGGCATTTGCTACGAGCCCGCAGTGCTGGTGGAGAAGAGCATGAAGGGGTGGAAGGAGATCGAGTATGAGGTCGTGAGGGACTGCCGTGACAATTGCATCACTGTTTGCAACATGGAGGTTCGTTGTGCTCTGGTCTTTGTTCGGCTCGCTGATTTTTTGGATGCAGAACTTCGACCCCCTGGGATCCATACTGGAGATTCGATGTCGTCGCGCCATCGCAGACGCTTTCGGACGTCGATTACAACATGTTGCGGACGACGGCTATAAATGTTATCCGACATCTCGGCGTGGTTGGCGAATGCAACATACAGTACGCGCTCAATCCCACCTCGCGCGAGTACTGCATTATCGAGGTACGCAACGATCCCTGACCTTTTCCCGTCCTTGTCTGTGACTATGAGCTTTTTCGCTACAGGTCAACGCGCGTTTGTCCCGGTCTTCGGCACTCGCGTCCAAGGCGACGGGCTACCCGCTCGCCTTTATAGCGGCGAAACTCGGCCTGGGGATCCCGCTCAACGAGATCAAAAACTCGGTCACGAAAGTCACGTCGGCCTGCTTTGAGCCGAGCCTCGACTATGTGATCGTCAAAATCCCGCGCTGGGACCTCAAGAAGTTCAGTCGCGTGTCGCGGCTGCTCAGTAGCAGCATGAAGAGCGTTGGCGAGGTGATGAGTATTGGCCGCACGTTCGAGGAGACGATTCAGAAGGCCATTCGGGCGATGATGATCAATTTTCTGGATTTGCGATTGTACGTTTGGGCTCGTTTGGGTGGCTAGAGTCGTCGCACCACGTGCCTAACTTTCTTGGGTTTTATAGAATGACTTTGTCGAGGATATTGACGAGGAACTCGTGAATCCTACGGACAAGCGCATCTTCGCGATCTCTACTGCATTTTGTCGCGGTTATTCGGTTGACAAAATCTGGCAGATGACCAACATCGATAAGTGGTTCCTGACGAAGCTGAAGAACATCTTTAACATGGAGCAACGACTTTCGTACGCTCGCTCACGTGTTGATCATGTATAGCATCGTGCTGATGCTCTGTACCTAAGGACTATGAATATCTCGAGCATAAGTCCGGACCTACTGCGTCAGTCAAAGCAGCTTGGCTTCTCAGACCGCCAGCTGTCCGTATGTCTCGGTACGAACGAGCTCGCGGTGCGCCGCCTGCGCGAGGAGCACAGCATCTTCCCCTTCATGAAGCAGATTGATACGGTTGCGGCCGAGTTCCCGGCGTATACAAACTATCTCTACACTACATACAACGGGATCGAACACGACGTCGACTTCCAAGACCGCGGCGTGATGGTTCTGGGCTCTGGCGTGTACCGAATCGGATCTTCTGTCGAGTTCGACTGGTGTGCTGTGCGCGCGATCCGCACGCTGCACGAACAGGGTTTGCCCACCGTCATGGTGAACTATAACCCAGAAACGGTTAGCACAGACTACGACGAAGCAGATCGCTTGTACTTTGAAACTATCTCGCTGGAGACAATCCTCGACATCTACGACACCGAGCGAGCGCGTGGTGTCATCCTCTCCATGGGCGGGCAGATGCCAAACAACATCGCGTTGCCGTTGCACAGGCAGAATGTCAAGATCTACGGGACCTCACCCGAGATGATTGATACCGCAGAGAATCGATACAAGTTCTCCCGTCTGCTGGACGAAATTGGCGTCGATCAACCCAAGTGGAAGGAGCTTACGTCCCTCGAAGACGCCGAGGCCTTCTGCGAGACGGTCGGATACCCCGTCCTCGTGCGCCCGTCGTACGTGCTTTCTGGAGCCGCGATGAACGTCGTCTCCACTCAGAGCGACCTGTCGAACTACCTCCAGCAGGCCGCGGAGGTGTCGCATGATCACCCGGTCGTGATCACCAAGTACATCGAGCAGGCAAAGGAAATTGAGATGGACGCGGTTGCGAAGGACGGGAAGATGGTCATGCACTATATTTCAGAGCACGTCGAGAACGCGGGCGTGCACTCGGGCGACGCCACGCTCATCCACCCGCCGCAGGATCTTGACCCGCAGACGGTGCGCCGGATCGAGGAGGCGACGGCGAAGATCGGAAACGCGCTGAACGTGACTGGCCCGTTCAACATACAGTTTATCGCGAAGAATAACGAGATCAAGGTGATCGAGTGCAATCTCCGTGCGGCGCGCTCCTTCCCGTTCGTGTCTAAGGTCACGGGCATCGATGCCATCGAGATGGCGACGAAGGTCATGCTGGGCCTGCCTGTAGAGCCGTATCCGGACCCCGGAATGCCGCCCGATTATGTTGGCGTGAAGGTGCCGCAGTTTAGCTTCAGCCGCTTGTCTGGCGCAGACCCCGTGCTCGGCGTCGAGATGGCGTCGACGGGCGAGGTGGCGTGCTTTGGACGGGACAAGTACGAAGCTTACCTCAAGGCGCTCATTTCTACTGGCATCGTCCCACCGAAGAAGAACATACTGTTCTCTGTGGGAGGATTCAAGGAGAAGGTCGAGCTTCTGCCTTCTGTGCAGAAGCTGCAGACTGCTGGGTACAACATCTTTGCCACGTCCGGGACGGCGGATTTTCTTAGCGAGCACGGTGTTTCCTGCAAGGTTAGCCTGAATGACTTCGATGAGTCAAGTCCTGACCACTCTTGCATTCAGTATTTGGAGACGCTTGGAGACGGTCAGAGCGAGGACAAATCGGAGTATTCATTAACGCAGCACCTAGCAAACAACCTCATCGACATGTACATCAACTTGCCATCGAAGAACCACTACCGTCGTCCGGCAAGCTACGCCAGCAAAGGATACCGCACCCGTCGTTTGGCTGTCGACTTTGCCGTGCCGCTCATCACGAATGTCAAAGTCGCAAAACTGCTCGTCGAGGCGCTGGTTCGCAAGATGCCTCTGAACGTCTCGACGGTGGACGCCAAAACGTCGCACATCACCCACGTCTTCCCCGGCTTGGTCAACATCGCTGCCTTTGTGCCGAACCTGGTCGTTCCAGGTAGCGACGACATCGTGGAGGCGTCGAAGGCTGCGCTCAGCGCTGGCTTCACGACATCTCTCATCATCCCACTTGGGCACGGCAACCAGATCTCCGACCGCGCGACGTTGGATCAAGCACGCGCGAACGTCTCCGACGGCTCTGCGTACGGGAATTATGTGTTCAGCGTCGTTGCGTCTCCCACCAATTCCAAGTCTCTGGACGAAAAGGACCTGCAGGCGGACGTCAGGTCACTCTTCATCCCGTTTGTTCCCGGGAAAGTCATCACGCAAGTTTCAGTCGTGGCAGGCCATTTTGCGTCCTGGCCTGTTGACAAGCCTATCGTCAGCAACGCTAAAGGCGCAGATCTTGCATCCGTTCTGCTGGCTGCCTCTCTTAATAGTCGTAGTGTTCACATCAGTGACGTGCAGAACAAGGAAGACCTCTTGCTGATCAAGCTGAGCAAGGCGAAGGGACTCAAGGTCACGTGCGATGTCAGCATATACGTCCTGTTCTTCTCGAAGGATCAATTCGGAAGTGGCGTGAAAGCACTCCCGACAGCGGATGACCAGGCATTTATCTGGCAAAATCTGGACGTCATTGACGCCTTTACGGTCAATGGACCCCCGTTCTATGTCAGCGTGGAGCAGGGGGAGAAGGGATCGCCCTGGTCTGGCGTCGAAGAGTCGCTTCCCCTACTCCTTACAGCTGTCGCCGACGGGCGCCTTGCCTTGAAGGATATTCAGGAACGCCTCCACGACAACCCCATCCGCATCTTTGGACTACCAGAGCAGACTCATACACACGTTGAAGTGGTTGTCAACCGGTCGTTCGTATTCCCGAAGCGTGGCGACTATTGGTCACCTCTCTCAGGCAAGCCGATCAAGGGCGCGGTGCATCGTGTCATCGTTCACGGTCAGACGGTCTTCCTGGATGGTGCATTTGTCGCACCTCCATCTGGGAAAGACGTCTCGGCGGCCATTATCAGCCATGTAACCGAAAAACCGGCGACGGCTCATCCTGTTCCCAGCCTCTCCATTTCCCAGCTGTCCTCAGTTTCTACGGCCACCCGGCAGATGCAGGCAGATGCCTCGGTGGGCATTGGAACCGCCCTTCACGCCCCAGCGCTGTTGCAGCAAACGCTTACCCATTTTGGTTCTCACCCGGCCTTCCATCGTCGCCACATCCTCTCGGTCAAACAGTTCACACAGCGTGACATTTACGATCTATTCTCGCTTGCGCACGAGATGCGTCTTCAGGTTGAGCGTTCTGGAGCCATCGACATCCTCCGTGGGAAGATTCTTTGCACGCTCTTCTATGAACCGTCGACGCGCACGAGTGCCTCGTTTGAGGCGGCGATGAAGCGCTGTGGTGGAGACGTCGTATCTGTTACGGCAGAGAGGAGCAGCGTGCAGAAAGGCGAGACGCTACAGGACACAATCCGGACCCTCGCCTGTTACGGGGATGCGGTCGTGCTGCGCCATCCTGATGTTGGCAGCTCGCAACTCGCTGCGAAGTACTCCCCTATCCCTATTCTGAATGCGGGCGATGGCACAGGCGAGCATCCGACCCAGGCGCTCCTGGACGTGTACACAATACGCTCTGAGCTCGGCACGGTGAACGGGCGCACGATCACGCTGCTAGGGGACTTGAAGAATGGCCGGACGGTGCACTCCCTGGTGACGCTGCTCTGCCTGTACTCAGTTCGGCTGAATTTTGTCTCTCCCGCGTCTCTTGCCATGCCGACGAACGTCGTTTCTGCCGCGCGTAAAGCTGGCGTGCATGTGCACGAATGTGAGAGTCTGGAAGAAGTGCTTGGAGACACGGATGTGCTTTATGTCACGCGTGTGCAAAAGGAGCGGTTTGAAGACGAAAAGGAATGGGAGCAGGTGAAGGACGTATATCGGGTGGATCATGCCGTCCTCTCGCGGGCGAAAGAGGATATGATCGTCATGCATCCCCTTCCACGTGTCAACGGTAGGCGCGCTCGGCTGCTCTCATTTTTACATCCGCCTTGTTTCGCTTGACTGATCGATCGTGTGTCGCAGAAATTGACCCGGAGGTCGACTTTGACTCCCGCCGAGCAGTGTACTTCCGTCAGATGAGATATGGGCTATTCGTGAGTTCTCCTTTGAGCCCTAGCTTTTGTCTTTTGGTCGGTTATCTAATGGCGCTACGTGTTCGCCCTGTTTTTCCAGATTCGCATGGCGCTTCTCGTCAGTGTGCTTGGCTAAATGGGGATGGTGACCGATTAGTATTTTCTTCTCATGCGGGGATCTGTCTCCGATGATCAATGACTATTCATCAGAGGTTCGAGAAAGAACAAGAATGGAAAATGCATTGTTTTTCTTGCGTTCCACACATGCCCTCCTGCCATGGCATCTCGATCGTCGCTAATACCTCACGCAATTATTGCTCGATTCCCACAAATATCACATAGACTATTTCTTATTGCATCCGGCGGATAAGAGCTGTGTGCTATCCGGCCTATGCCGTGTCGGGGTTACGAAAGTGGGAAGTTGCCAGACTGTTGCCAGTCGAGGCCCTTGAGGGCGTTCGACGCGGAGGCCGGTCGAACGCGTCTAACCTTGTAGAGATTCGAAATTGGCCGTGACATCGCCGTGCCGTGGCATCGCGTGAATGATGGTGGTGCTCGTTCAGTTCGAAGGAAAAGGAATATCAGGAGACTATCAGGAGTAATGGCTAACGAAACGAGAGTAATAATTTGATCTCGGGAATGAACTCATGCCGATCCGTTTCGATCGATCGAGGATAGCTTATCATACCAGGCCCATCTCGTTATTGCTGCGGATCATCCAATACACTTCAGCTCTCCATGCGCGCACACCGCGTATGCCCGACCATACACTGGCATACAGTACTGTGCCACTTTGATCCGCTTGGAGGACGGGCCTGATACGTAGTAACTTACAGTATTGTATATACTCCAGTCGTGCTAGTGTGTGCTCCATGCGCTGGGCCTGTTCTGATTAAACTTGTTTCCACCAACGAAAATCTTGCCCTTTGTTATTCATTTCTCTGTGGCTATCTCCGAGTGTTGAAACTTTGCAAGTCTTGAGTCTAAGGCGTGGACCCTTTCCCCTGTTTTCCTCGAACTGCCCTGGCCCCTTAGTCCCAGTGGCCGGCCGCCGCTGCCGCGCCGCCTGGCGACACATGCGACATCTCTCGACTTTGTTGCCATACAGTACAGTATGTTTCACTGGCACTGACGCAGTACTGACGTGTTACATTGGCATTGCATTTTACACCTACCTTACTAGTATCTTTCCCATTCTCGTCAAGATTCTCGTGCGGGCTTCACTGCGGAGCTTGTTCAGGATCACTCAACCTCGCTGGGTGAGGACTCTCTTGTAAAATACGTAAATTGACGCAGATGTCAGATTTTTCTGTCAAAGTCTTACTGTAGTAGGTACAGTATCTCAAGATTCTCAAGAGCATGCTCAAGAAGTAGTACCTATGACTTGATTAGTTTCCATATCTCCGAAAGTATGAATTGTTGTACATATTTACGAACTGGGCCCTCCGAGTCGCCCGTTTGCCCCTAAATACCTTGTATGGCCATTCCGGCCTCACGGGTATGCGCATGAACATCACGCTTTTTCCGGTCGGGGGCGAGTGTCGGGTGTCATCCACGGAAATCTCCGCTCCGGTGAACAAAAATCGCTCTTTGATCGCCGGAAATTACTTTTCCGCTCTCGGCGGATTGAGGCTGACGCGCTGACGACGCGCTAACACTCGAAATTCGACCTCCAGGCCCCCAGCCTGAGGCTTAGTGAGGCCGAATTTGAATACTCCCCCCAATCTTCTGCGCGTGCAGCACATCATTTCTCCCTATTGCCTCTCTCGATGGTGGAGGCTCCGCTGGCTGCTCTGCACCATGATCACTATTTGATCTCTGCGAATTCCTTGGCCATTAGGCCCATTACCCATCTCCGCGTCCAAAGTCCAAACGACTCACCTTTATTCACGCAGGCTTCATTCACTGACTACAAGGTTGATTTGGCATGCTTCAAATTGCCCTTCCACGTAGGGCCCTTGCAGATCGCGCGAGACATAGACACGGCGTAACTTTGGATCAATTCACAATCGAAGCCCCTCATTGACTACTATATCTTGGCGACGCCCAAAGGGGATACGCATCCCTCACGATACAGATCTACCCCGCCAAGGGCTGCCACAGGCAGAGTTAACTATGATGTGGTGAGTTGATATGACTTCGTCGAGTACTGTATTCAGGAATCTGGTTAATCAGTTGAAGATCGGCTGCCTTGAAGTGCCTCCTAAATAATAACAAGCCTCGGGAGGGAGCCTATCATCGCACCAGCTACATAGCAAATGTTCTAGTACGCATGGCCCGCATAGCAGCTCGCTATGGAGTCTTAATAAAAAAGATTCTGAAAGAATACGAGTTTAGTTGGGCCTTTTGATACTCCCGCCGTCGACCTCGTGTGGATTAACCATAAACTACAACCTGATACACTTGGTAAAATGAGCGCGTGGTCTGCGCGACTAGATGGCACGTCGGGGGAGTGTCAGTGAAGCTACGCGGGACACGCGCTGTGACCTGCAGCCCTACTTGAGCATCGATGAGACTCATTTGACTGAGGAATTAGGTTGTACTGACTGATGAACGGGGCGTACTCAGGCATATGCCGGGCGAGCCCATCAGACAGATACCATATGGCGCATCAAGAGATCTATATTGGAGTTACACGCGGAGCCTGGAACGTGCCTTGCCTGTTTCACGGCCACGGCTCACTTTCATCTTCAGCGCTTCAGCAGTATAGTATAAGTCAAAATTTTCTGGGGTAGAAAAAGATCCGTTATCATGACGAAACTTCAAAGCCACAGGGTTCGAGGGCACGTCAATGGTTGTAACTGTATTGTACAAAGAATCCAAATGCTGGGGTATAAGAATGTAACTCCCGTAAATCGCACATAGGGCTCCCGGTACAGTAAAGTGACGATGGAAAGCTCGAAGGCAGTGGACAGGCCAAAGGGTCTGCCAAGATTTGCAATGCAGTTGGAAATACGATCGGGATGGAGAGTATGACATACTTCCGACCAAACCCCCGTCATTGTCGTCGAACAATGCTAGGTGCCGCGACTGCCACCGAAATCTGGCGTCGTGAAAATTTCCCCCTGTTCCTTAAGAAAGGCAGGCTAACGAGTATCGGAAAGTGTTTTGGGTTCGATGCTCGTTACAGTAACGAGCGCTCATAATGCTCAGTTTTCATTCAAGTCATTTTTGATCAAGTTTTTGATGTAACTCTGTTCCGAGTCGTAAGCTCGTAAGGCCGACCCCGATCACTGGTGATTCCTAAATTCGGATCACACACAAACCACACTCAGGCTCTTCTTAATCAAATCTGTGAATTCAACTAAGAATGCTGCGCGCGACGCAGCACTCAAAATGGTGTCCAAATTTCCCAAAAATCCATTAGCTCGTGGTCTTGCCCAATGTGACGCATTCTGTCTGTGGCTGCTTAGCGCTTACGCAATCCAACAAACTGGTGATTGGGGTCCCTTCATTCAGGTGACAACAACTAATCATGATGAGCCGGGCGTGCCGTCATATTTCCTTCTGTTGCGAAAAATTGGGCTAGGCTGGTAATGTTCACTTGTGGAGTTGGTCATCCCCCGATCTTCGTAAACCTAATTTATGCAAAATCATCGCATGTGCCGTCTAGCCCACCGGCAAGGTACCTGGAGACGAATGTTTGGCGGGGCTTCGGCCTTCGCTGGGGCAACACCGCGACCTCGTATATAATTGACGATGCTAAGATCTGGAGGCGTAAGCCTTACCTATTCCCACTATCGCTTCACCCCTACCATGTCGTCGTCTTCGTCTAGCTCGTCGCCACCATCTGGCAGTAACAAAAGGAATCAAGGTGATGATGCTTCGCGACGTGCTCTGATATAGTCGAAGTAACACTGATGTCTCGACAGCCATAATGTTAACTTCAACGCTCCGTAAGCTCTGCAACGCGATCGGATATGAAGTGTCGTTGAATCCATTGGACAGTGGACATGTTGCTTGTCGGTTTGGTGACCCATCAGTTCTACATATACTGGATCAGCGGTACGTAAGCTGTTGTTTCTGCCCCCTGGCGATGTTGACCATGTCTCTAGGTTTCAAGGATCCACTCCGTCTGAAGTATGCAACACAAGACCGAGCTATCTTTGTATTCACATTTTTCACAGGTTCTTTGTTATCATACAATTTGTTCTCGTTACATTCCAAAGTCTAATGTACGTTCTCGTTCTTGCTAATATTTACGTAGCTGACTGGTGTCTTCTAGGATGTGCCACCTCGTGTTCGAATTATTGTAAATTTCTTCAAGTTGTACGCTCTTTCAGCGACGGCGTGCTCATCGGTCTTTTAGCATCAGTTTCCAAGATCAACCTCCATCAATGGGTCCGTGCCTTTTTGTGTACATGTACAGTTGCTGATTTCCATTCAAGGGGCGTTATGGAGTGGGCCAGCCAATTCGCTGTCTCAAGTATGTATCATTCTACTGGCAAACATATTCCTCGCATATCGGTTGGTTTATTTATTTGGCCTCTTGTTCACGCTGACTCGATACCCACTCCGAAATTTTAGGATTCATGGCTTGACCAAGAGTCGCATCCAGAGTCTTACGCCTATGGCCTTTTCTTTCATTGCCTTTGTGTTCGGTGTGGTCACTACAACGACCACTACTTGGATCGCGAAGTGCGTTCTTTTCATCTAAACGGACGGGTTCCAATTGACACCATTTGAAAGTTCCCAGCGGTATAGATATGCTTTCTCGGTCATCTGGTACACATCACAAGCTGTGGCGGAGTGCCTCATAACATGTAAGTCGCATTGTTCTCCCCCAGAGGTGTGGACGCACCGTCTCACGGTCGTAGTCTTCCTCTCGCGTGCACTCTTGAAGTCCCGAAGTGGTGTTCGCAGATCAGACATGTTAGTAAGGAACCTCGCCCGCAACGTCATCCAAACTGGTGGCCTCGCGACTATTTGGGCCGTTTCTGCACTCGTTTCATGGTTCTGGTTGGAACGCAACATAATCGTTTATAGAGTTTTCGACATAACGTCTGGGACAGTGTACGCGCATGTGAGTGTTTCTCCTGCGGCAGGACCATATCATCTGAAGGGGAATAACCATTCAGGCGATATTTGATACCCTTATATCGCGCACTCGGATACGTGACCGCATGGCCAACACATCAGCCTTCGTCGATTTTGGACCTTCTACTCAGGTACAGTGGTACTCGGATTCTCTCGACGTAAGGCCGAAATTAACAGTGGGCCGGCGCACCTGCAGTCACGATCGTCCACGCGGTATCCTGGCACTGTTATAGTGTCGAACTTTTGCGCGCCAGAACTTAGCAACTCCGACACCAACGGTGGATCAACCGACATGAACAAGAATGACGACGTTTTGGAGTTGGGAAAACTGCCTGTGGACAAGCCAGATGGCCCGTTTGAGTTCTGATACGATGTTTCGTCAGGGACAAGGAGGCACGCCGCTCGCGGGGCTTAGTTTTGGATGGAGTAGGGGATGTACGCTATTTTCGGGAGAGTGGTTTACCGGTCTACCCAGCTTGCTGGAACACCTTCCACCTACATTATTATTTCACGGATATTAGATGGATACTAGTCGAGCACCACATGCATCACGTCTCATCTTCATACTATCGACCAAGCAATCGACAGCGCGTCACGACCAATACCAGCCGAACTCAGATGAGACCCTGCCACCACTGGCACCACACACTTGACGGCAAGTTTTTGGTCGGCCGGCATTCTGGAGCGCCTGGTGGAGCGAAGCAGACAACGGGAAGAGTTTTTTTCCCTTGGATACAACGTAGGAAAACTTCCGAAAAAGACTTTTGGTTTAGCTAAGTTACTGCCGTTTGTAGCACTTATGCAGGGCATCTTGTCTTTATCGACTATGAGATCGTGGCTGTGCAAATCTCGCCACTTGGTTTCAAACAGCCACTGTTACAGTATGCTCCGCGTAACTACAATTTACAGCAATTTTTGCGTACCTTGCAGGATCCGGTTCTGGCGGACCCATTGTCTCCGCCGACCGTGCTCCGACTCGGACTCGGAAGCTGGCTGACCGTAACCGTCTGCGTAGTACCTTACTAGTACGGTTTACAGGTGATCTAAGACTCAGTCCCGTACCGCCGGGGTCGAGGTCAGAGAAACTCAGAAGCCACCTTGTATGGTATAGCCGATGGGACGGTTTCGTCTGAGTCGGCCAGTATGATCCCCACTTCTCGGTACCACGGACTCCCTACAGAGCAATGAGCTGGCCACTGCACGGTAGCTGCGTGGCCCGCGTCCCCATCGTCACAGGTCAGCTTGTTGGCCAAGGAGAGGGAGAGAAGGAAGGGGCTCCTCTTCGTAATTTGGCGCAAGAAATGGCGAAGGAAAACATCTGTCCTGTTGGTGCACGTTCCAGGCGGCACACACCCGCATAGCCCCAGCACCCGTGCCCGCGTCCATCATCCCACCGTGTTCCGTCCGGCGAACCGTTGTTGCCCAGCTCCTTCTAGGTTTGAGTAAACGTCCGCAAATCGGCTGCACGCGAGAGCCCTACTAGTATCTCATACTACTTTACCCCATTCTTCGCGCGTCATGTCAACGATTTGGCGATCTGTTGTCCTTCCGGGAGACTGGGAGTCTGGGACCGTCGGGTGCGTATCCACAGAAAAAGGGGGAGATCTCGAGTGGTCAACGTTACCTCTAGGAAGGACTATGGAATGCTCTTAAAACTTCGGCAGTTGCGACATCGCGGCGTGTGCTTCGAGATTGGTCATGTACTCGTCAACATTTCACAACGAAAGTGTTGCCACCAAAGGCATCCGGGATTCCTGGCGCGTGCGGTGGGCTCGCCCGGTCTGCCAAAGAGGCCATACCATTGGGACTAGGCAGCCTCCTCGTCTGCGTAAATGAAGAAGTCGAGCTTTGCACTGGGATGAAATGACTCGAAACGATATGGAGTGAAAGGCTGCATCTACCATACTCTTGGAGGGTGTCTTTCACAGCAATAAACCCGGTTTTCAGCCCTTCCGCGAACAGACTCGCTTTTCTCACCAAATTTTCAGCAAAGGCCACTTCGCTTGCCGACACTGCCCCGACAGCTGTGCATTTGGCGCCCGCACGAGTATGTGACCAATATGCGCTTCCTGTCTTGTGCAGTACAGGAGGAATAGCGTTCTTGAAGGGTACACGATGTCAAGCAAAATTTCAAGATGATGAGAGCCTCGCGCCCAGGTTAGGAATTTTGATGGGAATATCTTGGGCGCAATGATTTGTGATTCAGAGATGCGACACCTACTGAGAAGACAGGGAAGACAGAGTTCGGTTCTGCGGTGGCACCGGGTGCTTTGGGTGGATTGTGCGCGTGAGTCGGCGTGACACCGACACAGCGGAGAGTAGGGACTTGAAATTTGAAGCTTGAAGCTTGAAGAGCCACAGGGATGACCATTTTGCGGGCAGTGTGATTTCATTTTTTTTTTTTTATTTATTTATTTAAAATTCAATTTATATACCGCATGAGTCTGGCGACAAGCCGCGGTCTCTCGTGAATACATGAGAAATACAGGCGTGACACTGGCAGTAAGGTGGTACGGAGCGAAAAGCGGTTGTACGTAAAATAGGACGGGGTAGTCAAAGGTAAAGGAGAGCTGTACTGTAGGGGCGGGGACCCGAATCCCATTGATGGCGGACGACCCTCGGTCATCCTGGGTCGTGGGGCTCATTTCGGGGCTTGAAGCACGCCTTCAATTGGTTTCTTCGACGAAGGCGATCATTGCTTTGCCGCCTTCTTCCGTTCCGAAGAGGGTGCGGAGTGATAAGTCGGGGCTGTAGCTCTGAGGCAGTGTTGGATGACGGGCAACCGTTTGGGCCCGTTTGGGTTGGCTCCACATTCGGGGCAAATGGGTGGGTGAAAGCGGGCCGTGGCGGGAAGATGATAGACGCAGTTATTAGCGCCTTACTATAGATAGGCCAACTGTATCCCTTTCTTATCTCTCACATCGCCGCTACTGTGCCTCTTTGCAACCCATGGGTAAGATTTCATCTATCCAGTATCCCAGGTGTTGAAGATGTAATCAAGATTCTGTATGCGGCCTCAATAACTTTCTTCAGTACTGTCCGCAGTATTCGGGTCGTAACCTGATGCAATATTTGTCATCTGTCGTGGAGGAAGAGGGTCCTGATCACTCGAAGACCTATCATGTTATATATAAATGTGAGCCTTTCTGTCATGATGCATAATGAACCATTCTCAACTGGGTATGATCTGCGCAGTTCATGGCCATTATATCGGTAATGGAAGTTCCACTTCCATTAGTTCCACCAAGCAAATTGCTGCCAATCAGGCTCTGCAGTATCTGAAAAACCTTCCTGAAAACCACCATTTACTGTCAATTCTGCTTATTCTGCGAATGGCAAGTCCCGAGTCGTCTTCAACTTCACCACTTGCTTTACTGCCAGCTCTGTCTACACGTTCGAAAGGAAAGCGAAAAGACAAAAATTGAGATGGTAGTATGTTAATTCAACAAATCAGGCCGGTGATTAAGAGCGACTGGTTGATTCGCTGTGAAAATGAGATTTGACTTGTAAAGCTGTAAATAAATATGAGCCCGTTCATGTCTTTCTCATAACTTTCAGCGGTCGGACCTTGCCCCGTTTGCCGGGGCACCCTAGTTATTCCCTAAAGCGAGGGTGTTCTAAGGTAGTGTAAGGACGTCGCGTGCGTTGCGTACGATCCACATCCCCTGATTCCCCTCTGCACCCGGCCCGCGTCGTGTTATGCAGTGTTGTGACTTGTGTTCGTGATTAGATGGGTTCCTGTTGTTATTGTCCTGGTTTGTGTCCTGTGTCCGCTCTCATGTGTAAAGAAAGCCTTTCGGCCTCCTGGCTCAGTGTCGAATTGTATCAATCTTTCTGCTTCTCATCTTGAATTTCGTGCATTACTGACTCAGGGCCGGCCCGGCGCTATGCATTTCTCTTTAGACCTTGCTTTAGACGGCGTGCTGGCTGGTTTCTTACCTTCTTCCCCCACCCCACCTCACCACCACATACATTGACATGCCCTGCTTTGGGAGCGCAAGACTCTTCTTTAACTCGCCGAAAGTTCCAGTCTCACTGCGCTCGTTATACTCTTCCTTCACGAGCTCCATCTCCACCACAACACGTTTGGTGCTACGTCGCGCCTTCTCCATCATGGCAAGTTCTCATAACGAGCTTTTCGACTACACGTCAGGGCGCTGGGTGTAAGGCTCATGCATGTTGTTCTATACGTATATCTCTGACCCCTAATCTGTTCAGATTTAACGATGCTCTTCGCCACGCAGAACGGAGGCTCGTTTTCGACGTCCAGGGGCTACGTTTACTCGCAGCGCACTCAGTCGGTCGAAGTCCTGCTGATGTCGTCAACTTATCTAAGCTCGCCGAAGGCGGATTCAACCGTACCCTCCTCATCACCTTGCGCGACAACTTCCAAATGGTGGCTCGTATTCCGTACCCGGCTACGGTCCCCAAGTACTACGCTGTGGCCAGCGAAGTGGCCACAATGGGGTTCCTCCGTTTTTCTGGGCTGCCTGTTCCTCAGGTATACGGATACTCGCCTACGTCGGACAACGCGGCGAAGACCGAGTACATCTTTATGGAATTTATGAGAGGCATGACACTCAGCGATGTATGGCTGGAGCTGGGGGAATCGGATATCGTTTCAATCTTGCGCCAACTCGCTCAACTCGAGTCTCGAATGATGTCAATTCCTTTCCCCGCTGGCGGAAGCCTCTACTACGCCCACGATTTGGAGAAGGTGGCCAGGAGAGCGGCCATCCCGCTCAAGGACGAGCGTTTCTGCGTTGGTCCAGATACGAGACTGCCTATGTGGTATGGCAGGAGATCACAGCTCGACGTAGACCGGGGACCGTGTGCGCCGCTTTCTGCCTTTTTTATTACGCTCTTGAACCAACCAATTACTATAGACGAAAGCGCCGAAGCGGCGCTCATAGCAGCAGCCCGCAAGGAACTGGCTTATCTCGAGCAGTTCGGTCAACCGCTCTTGCCGTTCCGCCGCGAGAGGAGGGATGGTTACCAGTACCAGGAACAATCGCCGTCGGCCCACATCGAGAACTTGAAGCGCTATCTCCTCATCACATCGTCACTCGTTCCTAGGGACCCCACCCTCGGTCGTTTCTGCATCCGCCATCCAGACCTCCAGCAGAGCAATATCGTCGTTCGGAGGTCGACCGACTCTGGCTGGCAAGTCGTCAGCCTGCTCGACTGGCAACACGCCTCCATCCTGCCCCCCTTTCTCCTTGCAGGAGTACCCCAACGTCTCCAGAACCATGATGATCCTGTCTCGCAATCTATGACGCCGCCTTCGCTACCGGAGAATTTCGACAAGCTAGAAGAAACCGAGCGAACCGCAGCGGAGGAAGTCTACCGTCGCCGCCTTGTCCATTACCACTACGTCACAAACACGGAGGAGTACAACAAACCCCATTACGATACCTTGACGGACCCCATGTGTGTGCTCCGTAGCCGCCTCTTCTACCACGCCAGTAATCCGTGGGAGGGCGAGACTCTCGAGCTGAAGGCTGCGCTCATACGAGCAACGGAGAGGTGGGAGATGCTTACGGGGGGAGATGCGCCGTGTCCAGTCGTGTTCGACGCTGAGGACGTACGTGAGACAACGGAGCTGAATGAAGTACAGAGAAAAGCAGACAAGGCTTTCGAGGTGTGGCAGAACATGCTCGGCCTCGGGCCGGAGGGCTGGGTGCCCACCCAGGACTACAAGGAGACCGTGGCACTCTGCAAGCAGATGAAGGAGGAGGCGTTGACAGAGGCCACGTCGGAGGAGGAACGGGCGGAGATCATGGTGCACTGGCCCTGGGACGATATGTACGAAGGGAAATATATGTAATGAATCGAGCCAGATATTGTGCGGTGTCTGCTGTTGTATTGATAGCCAGTCGACCCATTCCCATATGAAATAACATCAGGGGAATTCTTGTAGAGGAGGAATCCATCGAGCTTCCTATCAGGCATATTAACTTCTGATCGCACACATTTTGTAATCATTTGCTTGTAGCGTTATGGCATAATATGAGGCAGAATAAAAGCACATGACGCATGGTGACTTCGTCTCCACTTAATGACTTCTCGACGCGCTGAGACGGCCCCCACCGCAATCGCAGTGCCATTCAGTGCTGAAGCTGAAGGGATCGATTTCGCTCGACAACATCCGGAACGGGATGGCGTATACAAGCAGCCGTACAGTAGTTGTCCAGTGTCCATGCATCTTGCGACAAAATGCTTCATAACCATGACAATACAGGGGCCAGAGACACAGGTCGCCTTCGCGGATGGAAGCACAGACTGGCCCTTAGGCCGGAGGAAGACAAACCCGCCCTTGTGCAAGCCAATTACTTGATGTCTTAGCCACGCTCTGTCGGCCCCAGTGCTGCACGGGCCCGCATGCACCTGGCTTTCTGTGACAAAATTTAAGTGCTTTTACCCATTGTACGTAGGTTATACGACGCTCGCACTTTTCTTAAAGACCATGAACACCCAGGTCCGTCATGTCCGTTTCCACTGAACCAGCTGCCGGCAACAGGACTTCCATGTGATCATGAACCATAGACGACCATCCCTATAGCATAAGGCACCTGCGGGAAACCGGAGCCGGTCTTAGGTCAGGGGTGGCGGAATCTGCGAATCGTAGATCGCGCAGCTGTACTGTACAGCTCAGATGGATTCAAGAACAGCGCAGGGTCGTCAAGACGGCTTTCGAAGCCCGAGCCGGCGGGAATACTGCGCAACCTTGCAGTCACCGCGGGCCGCCGTTATAAACAGGCAGTGCGTCAGCACCACAATCGAGAATTGGGGCGCATACTAGGCATCGTGCGACTCGTCCCTGGCCACGAATATCTTTTCGGGCCTCATCCACATGCGCAAATATCCTCTTCGATGAACAGAATTCAACCAGGAATGACTTCTCCATGCTTGACCGTATCGACCGCTTCAAAGTGGATGGCAACACGCCACGGGGAAGCGACAAATACGTCATCGAGGCCCTCAGGTGCCTGAGTTCAGCGAGGAGCGGTCGATCCCCATTTTATTTATCTGGCATGCGTAAGCGGCCCTGTTACAACCAAGTCGAATCCTTGTAGATCGCACGAGAAACACTGTGTGTAACTTTGGATGTTACTGTAAATTCGCCGCACGATTGAAGCCTCTCATCAACGCACTAACCACTGCAAACGGATTCCAATATCCTCTTGGCGAAGTCCAAAAGAATACCGAGTGGCAATACAGAACCTGGTAGGTCGAAGATCGGCTGCCTTGAAGGGAATGAGGTCTCAGGAACGAACTTGTCGCCGTAACAACTACATGCCAAAGGTTCCATGACTTCGCTATGAAGTCTTGATAAAAAAGGATGTTAGTGTGGCTAGACCACTTGATCCGCTCATCGACCTCGCAAGAACCAACGACCTAATAATGCACTTCTATGATGAACGCGTGCTCAGCGCGAGTCGGTCCTGCGCGACTAAGTAGAGAGTCGCGGAAGAAGTGCAGATATTAAAAGAGCAGGTGTCAGACAGCGAAAACGACGGCCACGAGTCAGCGGGACATTGACTTGAGCATAGACCACTGAGCCTAAGGTTCACAAGTGCGATGTCCGCAAGGGCGTTGCTAGGTATACGATAAGAAATTCCATACGTGGACGCGGAGCCCGGATCGTGCTGGAAGTTACCATGTTTGTCACCTTCAGTCCTGCGGGTGAGTCAAAAAATTATTCGGGTAGAGGAAGACCTGCTATAAATGACGAGAACCTTTAAGGCCTCGGTATTGGCGGCGCACCATAGGTGAATATCCAAAGAATTATAGTCCTGGGGTACAAAAATGCGACCCTGTTATCTTTAAATAGCACATCAGCTCGTTTACAGTAGATCGAGGGTGGAAGGGCATGTCGGGAGGCCCCAAGGGAGGCCACTTTGCAGTGTCGGGGATTCAAATGGGACCTGAGCATGACATAATACCTTCAAGATACCTTTTCCCTTTCACTTTTTCCATTCGACGACGTACGTAGCATGCATTGGAGGTTCCCATCTCTAGGTAAAGCCGAGTTATATAATCTAATGAGCACGACTTCCGCAGTTTCTCAAAATTTCCTGTTGTCGCGAAAACCTGGGTTGGTGACTTGGTTGGTGATGTCCACTTGTGGAATTTGGACAGTCCCTTCGGCGGCGCACCCTTAAATTTACGGATGCATTTCAAAATAATCGCATCATCCTGCACGGCTCCCTTCGATGAAACACAAAAGTAAGGCACCCGGAGATCAACCGGCAGGTGCGACCAAACGGAGGTTTGGCCTTCGCTGAGGCATTACCGTGACCTCGTATAAAACCGAGGATACAGTAAGATCAGTATGGAGGAGTAAGCATATACTCCCCGCCCCCGCTTCACTGGAACATCGCACCATGTCGCCTACTGTCCATTCGAATAAAGGTGATGTGATGCTTCGCGTTTTGCTCTGATATAATAACACTGACGTGTCGACTTGGACAGCCATACTTTTATCGGCAACGCTTTGTAAGCACTGCAACGCACTCGGATATGGAGCGTCGCTGATCCATTGGACAGTGGATATGTCGCTATTCGGTTTGGTGACCCAACAGTTTTACGCATATTGGACTAGCGGTACGTACAGTAAGTTGTTGTTTCTGACCCGGCAATGCTAACCATGTCTCCAGGCTTCAGGGATACAATTTTTCTGAAGTAAACAACACCAGACCGCGCTGCCTGGGCCCTGCTACTCACATACCTCACAGGCTCTTTGTGAATGTGCAATTTGTTCTTGTTGCTTTCCAAAGTGTTTTGTACGTTCTTCCTGTTTCCCAAGACCAAATTTACGTGGCTGACTGATACATCTTCCAGGATGTGCAATCTCGTATTCGATGTCTTGTAAGTTTCTTGTCCTCATTCGGCGATGACATGCTTATCGGTATTCTAGCGTTAATTTCCCAGGTGAAATGTCACCACAGTGTCCGTGTTTTTTTGTATACATATACTGTTGTTGATTCCCACTCAAGCGATCTTGTGGACTGGGCCAATCAATTCACTGTGTCAAATATTGATCATTCTATTTGCTAATATGTTTCTTGGGTCTCGGTTGGTTGATTTAATTGACCTTATGTTCACGCTGACTCAAATCACTCGATACCCACTCCCAACTTTCAGTATTCATCGTCTGACAGAGAGTCGCATACAGAGCCTCACGCCTATAGCCCTTTCTATCATCGCATTTGCGTTCGGTATTGTCACCATAGTGACCAGTGCTTGGTCCCCATAGTACGCATTTTTCATGCTGAACAGCCGAGTCCCAATTGACATTATCCGAAGTTCCGAGTCGTTTAGATATGCTACATCGGTCATCTGGTACACATCACAAGCTACGGCCGAGTTCCTCATCACATGTAAGTCGTATCAGGGATGTAGACGCACTGTCTCACCTTCATAGGTTCCCTTGCGCGCGCACTCTTGAAGTCCCGAAGTGGTGTTTGCAGATCAGACATGATGTTAAGACGCCTCGCCCGCAACGTCATCCAAACTGGTGTGCTCGCGACTATCTGGGCCATTTCGGCACTCGTGTCACGGTTCTGGTTGAAAGACGTATTCGTTTATAGAGTTTTCGACATAACGTCTGGGACAGTGTACATGCATGTGAGTGTTTTTCCTGTGGCGCGACCATATGATCTGAAGGAGACTCTTTAGGCGATATTTGAGACCCTTTTATCACGCACTCAACTGCGTGACATGCTGCATGATCCCAGGGACCCATCATCATTCGCCGCTTTGGACTATCCTACTGAGGTACAGTGGTACATGGATTCTTCTCACATGTGGCCGAACTTAATAGTGGCCCGGCACATTCGCAGTCACAAGCGTCCGTGAGGTACCCTGACGCTGTGGACTTTGCTCCTACAACACTTAGCAACTCCAACTCTGAGCCTGAAACTGGAGCAACCCTCATGAACAAGAATGGCATATTGATAATCGGCGATGTGCCTACAGAGAAGCCGTATGCCGGTGGGGTCTGATGTCATGCCTCACTAGGGACAAGGACGCGCGAGGCCCCAGCTATAGATGACGGACGGGATGTACGTTATTGTCGTGCGAGTAGTCTGCCCAGCAATTGTTTTTTGTGACACTTTTTACTGCAGCACATTATTCCTCGGACTCTGGATAGTCTTGGGGCGTTCCTTGTATCTACGTGCTTCATCACCTCGATGGATAAATGCCAGCCGGGCTCAGTTGCGAGCCTGACAGGACAACCATATATTTGACAGCAAATTTTGGGTCAACGGTCATCGTGCTCCTTCCTTAAATTCCTTATAGGTAGAGATCCTCGACTCAGCTAAATTCTAGTAGAACGATTGAATGAATGTAGTACATGTAATTTAAAGCGTTAGTATTTTGTCAAAGCACAATCAGTCCCGTAAACCTCTTGTGAGGCCACACATCACAGTAATTGTGACCAACTCCCAGGACGGCCCACGGGTTCCCGATACGGAAATTTTAAGATCTGAGAGGTTTGCCCAACCTGACAGTCGAAAGCGCTCTGGGACAGCTTGTGAACAAGAGCCTCCCAGTGGACTAATGATATATCCCCCCTAAGGTGCAACGCCAACGACTCTAGAATATAGTGACCTACTTGACATTGCGTACAGGAGAGAGCGCAATGCTTTGTAATTCCGCAGTCTTCGAGAATCGAGAATTGTTCGAGCTCCACCCGGAACGAAACTCGGCAATTATCCCTATATTACCTTACTCACGCCGCCCTGACTCCGAGTCCCCAGTGCAACTGGGGTCAAGGCACGGCATGTTTCGGATTACCATCGCCAACCTCACTATCTTTGTTCTCCACCATACTATATTCAGCAGAAGTGCGCGAGTACCTCAGAAGTACGCACTTGCTTATTGAGGAGAATATCTAGAGACCACCGTGAGTCAGTAACGCGAGAACCGAATAACTAATTAAAGAGGTGTGGGGCTCACACCGTAAGCGTCCTAATCTGTTTCTAGACCCGCCTCTTCTCGCTTATCGGCATTTTCTCGGGGTGAGCACTTCCCGTACTTCCCTTCCATAGAGGACATCTTTGCTCCAGCCGTAGATGTTCTTGCATGGTTGTCACCTAAGCGGATTCATGGTCGTCCGCAGGAATTCAACCGCTGTTCCCCCTGGTCCCCTTGCTTGTTGTAACAAAGTCGCTTCCTGCCCCGAGTATGCTACTCGCAATTGAGCCGCTCGTTCAACATTGTCCACGTCTTCTCGCGGCGCTCGGAAATCACAGTCTAGTCGAAGCACGCAATGGATGATAAGGACAATGGCTCGTAAAACCTGTGTGAGGAGGCAGCATGATGTCAGTTTTCCACTGCATCGATTTCTCTCGACCTTCGTTCTCGTTCTCGTGTGTGTTGTCGTTAAAGTAGACAGCAACATAAGCAGTGCCACATCGCCCAGCAAGCGTGGTTATCCTAATCGTGGCAAGTGTGTTGGAATTAGGGCCCAATGGTCGGGTGGCATGGCACTCAGGCTGGACTGGCACCAGCCGGAAGAGTGCCGGAAGCAGTGCATGGTCGGGTAATGCCGCGGGACCCCGTGTGGTTTCACAGACCGGACAGACCACCTGGGTTCTTGCACTTTCCTCTACCGACACCGCACGATGAGCTCTACATACCCAGTCATTGACTCGCGTCCAGTTCACCCCCACATACAAACATCATGCTCATCTTGTCACTTCCAGCTCGAGTTTCCCGTGCCAAGCCCTGTGCCGAAACCGTCCAGTTTGCTTACCGTGCGTTGTTGTAACTGTAGAAAGACCTTTTCCCATGCCTTTTATCCGAATCAACTTTCTTCCGCAAGCATGGTCAACAACGTGGGGTCATCATCCAAGTCGCACGGAACAGCACCGACGCCTCCACCACGAAAAGGGAGGAAGATTGGCACGCAAGAGCGCCCACTGGAGACAGGTTACTATGATCTGCTCGGTGTACCGGTTGATGCAACTGCAGACGATATCAAGAAAGCATATCGTGCGTCAGTCAAGCATCCATTTCTCTTAGCCGACTAACCATTGGTCGTGTGTATAGGCCGCCTCGCGATCAAATTCCACCCTGACAAGAACCGCGACGACCCAAACGCGGAAGAGCGCTTCAAGTCGATCGCCATTGCCTACCAGACGCTTTCCGACCCTCAGCTCCGGCACAAGTATAATGAATTTGGACCGAAGGAGAGCGCTCCTGAGGGTGGCTTCATTGATCCTGAAGAGGTCTTCGGCGCGATCTTCGGCGGGGAACGGTTCTTGCCATTCATAGGGCAGCTGTCCCTTGCCCGAGACATGAAGACCGCTCTCCAGGAGGCCGATGAGGCGGAAGGTGAAGGCGCAGCGCCCGTCCAGCGCGATGCTAAGGGACGCGAAATTATCAGCCCCGAGGAGAAAGCGAAGAGAGATGAGAAGGCGCGCAAGGTGGCTGCGGAGGTGCGCCTGCACCACCGTCGTGGTCCTGCTGTTGTTGACGGGGCTGCGTTATGCAGAAAGCTGCCGCCCGGGAGGAGCGCGTGCAGAAGCTCGTTGAGAATTTGCGCCACAAGCTGGGCATTTTCACTGAGAATGCTACTAGCGTGAACGACCCCGAGGTAGCTGAATCATGGCGGACAATATGCGCCCTCGAAGCAGAGTACGTCTCCTACAGACTTTGTTCTGTTTCACATTCGCTGAATTCTCGTCTTGCCTCTCTTGGCCCATGAAGGGAATTGAAGGGCGAATCGTACGGCGTGGAACTCTTAAATGCCATCGGATTTGTTTATTCTGCCAAAGCCAAGCAGTTTCTCGCGGCTAATCAGAGCTTCTTTGGCGTTGGTGGATGGTTGCACAACGTGCAGGGCAAATACCACGTGTTTTCCGAGACGTGCGTTCCCAACACTGCTTCCGTCTGTCTTCCTCTCTCACACTGACATTCTACAGCGTGTCGACTCTGCGGTCGGCAATTGAGCTCAAGGCCGTGTTCGACCAGATACAACAGGCCGAACAATCTGGCAACCTCAGTGCCGAAGAGAAGAAACGCCTCGAGGAACAGCCGCGGAAAAGGGCCTTCACGCCCTCTTCAAGGTACGTCTTTGTCCTTCCCCACTTCCATCCCACGCTGGCGATCTCGTTTGATCGACACACGTGCGTGCGTTGTTTGTCAGGGTACGAAGCTGGAGATCGACTCGGTGTTGCGAGAGACATGTGACCGGGTGTTGAACGACCCGGCAATATCGCGCAATACGGCAGTCCTGCGCGCGGCTGCGTTGCAGATCCTTGGGGATGTGTTTGCCGCCGTGCAGAAAGAACGTGACGAGTCGCGCGAAGACAGCGAGTATGTGAGGATCGAGACGAAAAACAGTCGGCAGCGTGGGTATTCACACTCCGTACCTGGGAAGCAATAGGGCCCACGCGTATATGCTCCTCCTATCCCATCGCCACGCTTTGCATATTTTTTCTTGTTGAGCACTATGAGTGTTCAGCCTCGCTTGGGTACGTTACGGGCGAATACTTTACGTATGAGTGACACTTTGTCATTTGCACCAGTGTATCATAGGCATCACAGCGCAAACTTGTAATTATTTTCCTCCCTCAGTGCCTTTTTGCGCGACACTTCCGCTCGTACAGTACGTGCTTGACACCGACACGCAGACCACCACACGTCGACGATATATTAAAAGTCAATTCGGGACGGTAGAAATGGTAACACCTGATCTGATGGGCACTATCTCCTCCCGCGCTTCCTGGCACCGAATCCCTTGAACACAGCAGCGTCGTCGTCGAATCATCACCATCAGCTCCGACCAGCGCCGCGGCACGCCTCTTCGCGGCCGCCCGCACCGCCTCCTTGCGTAACTGTGTAGGGGCGGTCGAGCGCAAGGTAGACGACATCCCGGGGGCGTCTACAACTCTTTCGTCATCGCCTGCCGCCGCCGCCGATGCGTGCCCAAACGTGACCGTGCCCGTGCCCGTGCCCGACACGTCCGCTCCAAGTTCAAGAGCTACCACAGCCTCAGACGCGTCCTCGTGCACCACCTCGTCTTCAATCTCGTCTTCTTCTATTATCTCGTCCTCCTCATCTTCGTCGTCCGAGAGGAACAATGCCGGGTTCCTCCGCTTCGTGGTGCTCCGCGCCGCCGGTGCCTTTTTCGTCCGCGCGGGCGCTTTCCCCTTCCCTTTGGCCGCCGCCGGCGCCTTTGTATTTGTGCTCGCCTTTGCTTTTGATGGGGGCTTTGCGGCGGCGGCGGCCGCTTTTGGACCCGTTTGCTCCGTGTGGAAATTGGCTTGAGTGGGGGCACGGGCACATCTATCTCCATCTCGTCAGCTTCCAAGTCCAAGCTTTCCACCACTCCCTCGTCTTCATCTTCATCGTCGTTCTCGCCCGCATGCGGCGCGCGCGCGCGTCCGCCGCGAGAGTTGGCCGATGCTCGCGACGCCTTTGATAATGGCTTGGGCTTGGGTTTGGACTTGGACTTGGACTTGCCGTACAGCAGGGCCTCCGGCGGGTGCGCGGCCGTGATGTCGTGAATATCCGAGTGGCTCTGTGATCCTGATGCGGCCGCCCGCCAGTACGCTGCGAACAAAAACTAAGCGCTCGCACTAGCCGCCGGAAAAATGGGTTACAGTACCACTTCCGATACCATAGTCGTTCTCCTCGCTGGGAACGAGCTCGATCGTCTCCCTGCGCTCGAGAGCTGTGCGTTTCTGTGCCCATTCAGATATCAGCACAACCTTCCGAAATAAAGAGTAAAAGATCCTCTGACTGTTTTGAATTTCTTGAAGTTTGGTCTGCCCATCCACTCTGGATGTGCGGCATCATTGGTGCGCGCAGGAGGTGCGGGTTTCGCACTGCCCCCTCGTTGGATGTCCATCTCCACCACGATCATAAAATTCCCCCTGATTCCGACATCACCAAAGTCGTCGATCGCATCCCACGGTGCGACGACAGCCTCGGGAATGCCCTTTGTGGCGGCAGCGAGGGCAGTGCTGGGACCAGCGGTGTTGACGTTTCTGGGCTTGGTGATCCGCAGCTGGTTGAACTCGCGATCAAAGTTGTCCTCGTGCTTCTTGCCGCGTTTCGTCGAGTTGACCGCCTTCAGGAAATTCTCATCCGTGTCGAGCTTGTTGTTTGATGATGATGGCTTTGATAAGAGTCCTTTGGTGGTGGGCTTTGTTCCTGTGGCCGCTGGGCCTTTGCCCTGCCCCTGCGTCTGCGTTGATCCAGGCTGAGGTGCGGGAACCGGGGCGGAGGCGCCTGTGGGTGGTGGAGCGGAGTTCGCATCTAACGCACGCCGTTTCGCCCTGTGCACCACTTCCACAGTGCCCGTGCCGTGCCCGTGCCCACAACATCAGCGGTGATGTCCACCATCTCCACATCTACATCATCGCCACTTTCAGCCCCCCTACCGCGCTTCGTCCCCTCAAGTTACCAGTTTGAACCACACTCTCCTGTTGTCCTCTTCCGGAACCGAACTCAGCGTGCCAGATGCCCCGCCCTGATTCTATCTCGCCAGAGGGGGCGCACGATCGGGGTTACTTGCGTCAAATAGGGCTTATACTTGTCGAGCTGGGAGAAGTGAGAGTGTGAAGCCTGAGGGTTGGAGGACGATGAGATCAAAGCGGAAGAGGCGTCGGTGCCTTGATTTGCTCGTCGACGCGGTGGGAGTTTGCGCGTTTGAGAGACAGGCTATCAGATCGCATAATACAATCACGTGAGCATCCTAGGAACGGTGAACTGGGTATTTACATACGGTGGGTAGCTGAGTAGCTGCAGGAGCGACATCACCCATGTTAAGTGCAGGAGGTGGGGCGGGACTCGGGGATGCACCCACGATTGCCCCATCATCGCCAGGTCCCGGTGATGGCGCAGTGCGGTTTGCCCGCCTGGGCGGGAGCTACGAATTAGTGAGCACTGAGTGAAGGAAAAGCAGGAAGTCAGGACCCATACCCGGCGTGGTATCGGCACCTCAGCAATTCTGGCTCAGGGGCAGGTGGCTCCGATAGGGACGCAACGGTTGGTAGGGGGCGTTTAGATGTTGTAGGCTCAGGGCTGGTTGCCTTGGGTGGGTGCAAAGGAGGCGGAATCGAAGGCTCGCTCGAGAGTGTATTGGGACCACATCAGGCAGAGGAGTTTCTCGTGAAGCTGTCAGAGCGTCTCAATAGAACGTGTAACGATGGCAAGAAATTCGCTGACCTGGGCCCTGCGAGTTGGCCGAGTCTACGAAGAACGTGTCGACAGACGCTACGGCTTGTAAAATGTTCTCAGGTTGGATAAACTCCAGGTCCAAGCTATGGATCAGATCATCAGTTCAACATCAGACTTATGGGCTCTGCCTGCATACCCTTGGCGACAGATACAATCTCCTTCCATTCCTCTGCACCGACCGCCGCCTCCATCGCCTCTACATCCGCTACGGGCGACACCTTTCCAAGTTTCTCGTCGGCCAATGTCTTCGCTCTAAGGAGGGCCTTCCGCAGGCGGACGACACCGGCGCTTAATGTGAACGCTTCGTACTCTGCGCCTCCCCGCTTGACTAGGTCCCGATACCCTGCAGGGATCTCAAGTCCCTTTTCTCCAACAAACACAAAGCGGTATCCTTTCAGCATGTTGAGCCTGGCCTCATTTGGCTCCCAGGTTTTGAATGTTTTAAATGTGGGGGAAGTGCGGCGGCGAAGCCGGGGCGGAACTTGCTCTCGGGTGGCAGAACAAACGTGTGTTCTAACGCACGCGTGGATTCTCGTGGATCGAGGATAGAAAGCGCGAGTAGCTCGGAGAGCCATTCGGGCTTGACGAGCTGGGCGGCAGAGAGGAGAGAGGTCATGTGAGCCGGGGTGAGCGCGTAGGAGGGAACGATGTGATGCGTGACGTCAGGGTGCAGCGTCCGCACGACGTGAATGCCTAAAGAGAACAAGTTTGAGAAGGGTGGGTATGGAAGCGATGGGATGGTTGCACGGCACACCAAGAGACGCGCAGCCGTCGATGGGAATGGGGGATCTAACTTTGCCGGGCGTTTCGAAGCAGCATATTCTTTGCCATTGTATGCTGCATAGCGATAATCAAATGATTGCGTAGATGGGGAAAGGGGTACTGGCATAGACGTACAGTAATGGCAGGCCACTGACAATGTCAACCTTGTCGTTGTGTTGCAACGATTCCGTTGCACTGGGGTTTACAATTATGCCATTGGCGACTCCTTCGCGCCATATTCGCATCGTTTTGTTTTTTGAGTTCAGGATCCGTAACGTTGGCATGTAATTGACGTTGGTCTGTAACCATGGATAAGAGACGCGGGCATGACATAGGAGAAAGGGTGTCCGTACGACGTCATCAGGGGAAAATCCACCAACTTCAAATCGGCCGTGGTCATGAGAAACCTTCTTGTGGTTCACAACAAGATCACAGGTTGATTTACGACCGATGAGATATGACTTCCCGCTTTTGAGGAGTTTTGATTCTAGAACGTAACTCGGATGAGTTCGACAGGTTGTGAGGGAAGAGAAGGCATTACTTTGAAATCCCACCTCGTTTGATACGTCGCCATCGAACGGGCCAGTGATCACCCACATTCTGTTCGAGTTCACAGTCGCGGCGCGACTCTCGGTCCAGATCGTCGGCCCCGCGACGTGAATCGGTCCCGCGTGACTTAACGGAACGCGTGATCGCACGTGATCAATACACTCGGACCACAGCAGCACCACAGCCACTGATACAGTACTTCCTATGTCTGGGTGCTGTACTAGTATGAACAGGACAACGAAACCGGCTGTCGGTATGGCTTGTATATGGGAACATTGAAACGATGTCACAATTCACTGTAAATGACAGGCAACTAGCTACATAACTCTGCATTTCGCGACAGGCACTGGAAATCTCAGTCAAAGATAAGTTACTCGAAAGAGCCTGACAGTCACCGAGGCTGTGTGTTCCGATTCACTGTATGCTCCACACCGCCTAGTAATGCACCGGAGGACGGCAAAGGGCAAAAAACTCCGAGAAGCAAGGGCGCCAAGGTCCCATTAGTTGCTTACTCACTCAAGGGAATCGAGAAGAGAAGCCAGGTGGAAAGAAAGAAACTCTATCCATGATTCCGCGCCAAGTTCTGTGCACTTGCCGGTGCAATACGCCCTATGATCCGCCTGCCAACGGTCAATTCGCAACCGGAGAGCAGACAAGCAAAGACAACAAGAGCGCTTGCAATTTGACGGCCTGGAGGACAAGTATGGCGAAGCGAGGACAACTGCACTATTAACCCAAAAGAAGCATATTACGATAACTGGCGGCCCCTATAGGCGCACGAGGATCCCCATGACCATTGCTACGTAGTTGACAAAGTGGAAGCGCGGTATTGATAGTTTTCCTATACACGAGTTGAAAATCATTGTCAATGATCGTCAAAAGAGGCTGTAGACCCCAGTAACGCAACACATCAAGAACATCAAAAGCAAAATCGACTAGCCATGTGATGTCCTTGAATGACCTTAAACTTGTCTAAAAACGCTATTTGACTCAGGTGGGCACCGAGGCGATTGAGGTGGTATGATAATACAAGGACCGTCGTATACATGTGCCCAAACCATTGGAGACGATATTCGTTCACTGGGACTTCTAGTCGTGAGTTAGAGTGGACATGATAGGACATCGTAAAAGGTCTCTTACGTTACCTCATCAAATCAAGATACATGCGACACGCTCATTCGTCCTATCCTATACTATGAAACAGGCGGGTCGCAGGCGCAAAATACAACCCAATTGGGGGTGGTGGAGTGGTGCCCCATCAGTTGCCCATCACTGCGCGACCGGTACTGCCCGGCGGGCATCGATTTGCCGGTGGTGTGCCGACAACCCACTGGTGGTTTTTAGGGTGCACAGAAAGGGATCATCAAGATGGAAAGCACATAAATACTGCGGGCACAGGAGATGGGGACTAGCAAACGAACAGACGAAGGCGGTTGTCGCAGAGCGCACAACGCGAGGAAGAAGTCCAAGATGACAAAGTTCAAGAACTCACACAAGCAAAGCCGCGTCGCGATTGCGGCGGGCCGGAACCACTCCTCTCCAAATCCGCACCCAGGGGGCTTTCGGGGCATGTTTCGCCTCAATGACCTCGCCTACACCAAACTTATCGTTCATGCTCTCAAATACCCGCACAAAACCGTCAACGGGCTGCTCCTCGGTCAACACTCTTCCGACGGTTTTATCGACATCGTCGACGCGGTGCCCCTCCAGCACCACTGGACCAACCTCAGTCCTATGATGGAAATTGGGCTCGGTATGGTGCGTCTTTCTCTACTACGTCCTTTACTCTCGGTCATATTAACTCAATCCGTCTTTTTTGCGCGAGATAGACTGACAATTACGCCCGCAGTCGCCAGCAAAGTATAGTTGGATTCTACGAGGCACCAGAGCACGTTGGTAACACGACATTATCCCGAGTGGGCGAGTGCGTCGTAGCCAAGATAAAAGAGAACAATTTCCCGACCCCGATCGCACTAGTGGTGAGTCCTCAGAAGCTGTGGTTGTCAGTGAGCTTCCTGCCAACCAGTGACGTGTCCCACAGCTCGATGGATCAAAGTTAGGCGAAGAGGGTAGCGCAGCACTTGTCGTACGTTAAAGTTTTATTATGGGGAGCTGGTCCCAACTGAAGTTTTGGAACTCCATTTACAGCCCTACATTTGTGTCGCCACTAACTTCCGTCGAGCGGAAGATCAACTCAGGCTAAACACGACGATACCTTACCGTGCCTTACATCTCGTTCGCCACAGCAACGTACTGAACGATTTTTGGGACTTCGATAATTATCTAGAGGACAACAGGGCACCGTTTTTGACAAACAGTGCAGTGGGGACGGCGCTCATCGCCATCGCACACCAGTAGATGGTAAAAGTATGGTATCCGTATTTACGTGGGTATTTTTCCCTTCTATACCTATTTCACACCATTTGAGGCGATTTTTGTATGCTCTTGGGCCTTACCATTATCTTCTCTTTATGGAGCTTTCACGCGCTGTTTATATTTTCACTGCTCGGCCCTGGGGGCCTTTTTTGGGAAGGCTACGGTATGCCAGCTTAACCGACTGCATGGTGGAGAGACAAATCAAGAATAACTAATCATTCCAGTCATTCCAGTCGCCACGGTTTCTACAATGTACAAGAATCTGGGATTACAAAACCAAAAAAAGTCAGGATCAGATGCAAAAAGTTGCCAAAAACTGGCTTAATATCCCAAATTCTCACCCTAAATATGTGCTCCGGGGACATGGATGATCTCTCCCCTTTGTTGCAGGGGAGATGAGGTCCTTACGCGCTTTACGGGGCACCTGCCCTCGAAGGCTCGGACCCAATCGAGTCGTGCCCGTGCCATTTTGTTCGATGGTCACGTGTAGTGCCTCGCCTATCGAGAACATACTGAACTGCTGTGTACTGAGGAACAAACTGGCCCACTGGGCACCGTGTGGAGCAGACAAGCTCGTCTCTCGTGTATCACGTCAACGTATATCACATTGTTCTGAGACAACTTGAAGTCTTACTGCAGTTATTCCAAGAGTATTTCCTATGGTTTTCCATATCTCGGAGTGGCATAACTGTATAAATCGATGTATTTACGAACTGGGCACCGAGTCGCCCGTTTCCAAAGATACCCCTCACGTTGCTGTTTCGGCGCTATGCGCATGAACGCCCTTACGATACGATGCTCTTTCCAGTCCGGGTGTCGTTCACGAAAATCTCCGCTTCGGCTCCGGTGGTGAACAAAAAGTTACAAAATTCTTTGATCGCCGGAAAATTAACTGAGGCTGACGCGCTGCCGGTGTGCGGTGCTGACGCTCCGGCTTGGCCTGAGCCGAATTCGAATACCTTCCCAAATCTTCCGCGTGTGCAGCAGACCATCAGGAAACTTCTGTCGCCTCTCTCATGACGGAGTCTCCGCTGGCCTCTCTGCTGCCACTGCACCATGATCACTATTGATCTCTGCAAGGTCAAGTTCCCTGCCAGTAGCCGCGCCGTGCATCATCTCCAAACGATCACGTTTATTCCACGCCTTCATTCGCTGAATTACGCTGCGCGGTCGATCTGGCTTGCTTCCGCGTCGGGTCAGGTCCTTGCAGATCGAGCGAGAGACACGGACACTGCGTAACCTTGGATCAACTCACAACCGAAGCCCCCATATCGACTATCTAGAAAAAGCCGAAAGAGGATACGAATCCCTCACGATACGGATCTACCCCGCCAAGAGGGCCGCCAGAGGCCCATCGTTAACTCTAATGTGGTGAGGAGTTGGCCTGACTTTGTCGTGCGGTATGTATTCAGGAACCTAGTCAATCGGTTAGGATCGGTTGCCTTAACAGACCTCGGAGGGGGCTTATCATCGCACGAACTACATGGCAAAGGTTCTGTGCACGGCCCGTATGGTACCTTGCTATGGTGTCCTGAATTTTGATAAGAAATAATACGTGTGACTAGGCCATTTAGTACGTCGGCCCATCGACATCGTACGGACTAAGCATAAAGTACAGCCATTAAGATGAACGCGTGGTCAGCGCGACCAGATAGACTGTCAGCCAGTGTCAGGGGAGCTGTTAAAGAGCGAAGATGGAGGCTACACGGGACATCCGCTCGAGCATCGATGAGACTAAGGTATACTGACGATGCACATACATAGTCATACACAAGGCGAGGCCGGCAGACAGTAACCACATGGTGCATCAAGCGATCGGGGATTAGACTCGGACGCGGAACTTGGAACGTGCCTTGGATGTTTCAGTAGAACAGGTAGCCAAATATTTCTACGAAAAAACTTCAAAGGCACCAGGTTTGACGTGCTCGATGGATACTCAACCTGTTACTGTACAAAGAATACAGTGGTTGGGCATACGGTTGTATCTCCGCCGTCCTTGAATTGTACAGGGTACAGCAAGTGACGGTGGAAAGCCCTCAGGCTGCGAGCAATGGACAGGCTAACATGTCTGCCAAGATTTGCAATATAATACAACCGGGACGAATTTGACCGTGTACCTTCGCTTTGAACGACGCTTTCTTCACTTTCGACCAAATATGTCGTTGGACTGGTGTCGTGACTGCCACTGAGAGCTGGCGTATTCCCCTGTTCCTTAAGCTAACTGTCGGAAAGCGTTTGGGTTAGATGCTCATAGGAGTTCATACCGTACCGAACTCGCAATTTTGCTATTTTTGACGTAATTCTGTGCCAGGGATGGTACCCCAATCACCGATTATTCCAAGTCCTGAATTTGGATTACATGGTAATAAGCACTCTTGGTCAAAATAATCGGTGAATTTAACTAAGAATGCTGTGTGGGTGCGACACGGCACTCACAGTAGTGCCCAGAGTTCATTGGTTGTTGTATGCATACGGTACCTTGTCTGTGGATGCTTAGCGCTTAACGCTTGGGAGTGATGTTGGAGCAAGCGCGGAGGCGAGCCTCACAACCTGAAGATGCTTACCAATCCAACGACGTGGGGATCGTCGGTGATTGGGGTCCCGTCAGGTGACAGCAAAAATGACCATCATGAACCAGGCATGCCGCCGTGATCCGTCATATTTCCTTCAGTTGCGAAAACTTGGGCCAGGCCGCTACTGCTCACTTGCCCGATCTTCGTTAATTTTAATATGCAAAATCGTCGCGTGTGTCCTCTGGCCCGATTTGTTCTGGCCCTCCGATGAGTGGCAAGGTACCTGGAGACAAATGTTTGGCGGCACTGGGCTTTTCAACTTTCAGACTCGTATTTAACCGACGTACTAAAATCTGGAGGAGTAAGCTTCACATACTCCCCGCCATTGCTTCACCCCTACCATGACAATCCTGCCTTGCCCACCGGATGTGAGGATCAATAAAGGTGATGATGCTTCGCGTCTTTCTCTGACATAGTCAAAGTAACACTGATGTCTCGATAGCCATAACATTATGTGGAACATGTCGTAAGCACCGCAATGTGCTCGGATGTAAAGTGTCGTTGATCTATTGGACAGTGGATATGGCGCTTGTCGGCTTGGTGGCCCAACAGTTTTACATATATTGGCTCAGTGGTACGTTCAGTTGTTGTTTCTGCAATCCTGGTGATGTTGACCATGTCTCTAGGTTTCAACGACCGACTCCATCTGAAGTATGCAACACAAGACCATACTATCTTGCCACTCACATTCTTCACAGGCTCTTTGTTATTGTACAATTTCTTCTTGTTTTACTTCAAAGTGCAATGTACGTTCTCGTTCTTGTAAACCGAGACCAAATTTACGTGGCTGACTGGTATGTCTTCTAGGATATGCCACCTCTTGTTCGTGTCATTGTATGTTTCCTATATACTCTTTCAGCGACGGCGTTCTCATTAGTTTTCTAGCATTATTTACTTCGGTGAAACTCCAACGACTGGTTCGTGCCTTGTTGGCAGGTTTTTGCACACGTGTACAATTGCTGATTTCCATTCAAGCGAGCTTATGGAGTGGGCCAATCAATTCGCTGTGTCAAGTCGTTATCATTCTACTGACAAACATATTTCTCACATATCGGTTGGTTAATTTCATCGACCTCTTGTTCAGCGCTGACTCGACACCCATTCCTAACTTTAGTATTTATGGCCTGACTAAGAGTCGCATCCAGAGCCTTACGCCTCTCGCCATTTCTATCATTGCCTTTGTGTTCGGTATTGTCACTAATGTGACCAGTGCTTATGTCCCGAAGTGCGGTTCTTTCGTGCTAACAGCCGAGTCCCAATTGACATCATTTGAAGTTCCCAATCGTATAGATATGGTACAACGGTTGTCTGGTACACATCACAAGCTACGGCGGAGTCCCTCATAACATGTAAGTCGCATTGTTCTTCAAGAAAGTAGAGTACTGAATCACCTTCGTAGTTTTCCTTGCGCGTGCACTTCTAAAGTCTCGAAGCGGTATCCACAGATCAGACATGTTGGTGAGGAACCTCGTGCGCAACGTCATCCAAGCTGGTGGACTGGCGACTCTCTGGGCCATTTCGTCGCTCGTTGCATGGTTCTGGGTAAAAAACATACTAGTTTATAGAGTTTTCGATATAACGTCTGGGACGGTGTACGCGCAGGTGAGTGTTTCTCCTGTGGCAGAACTATATCATCTGAAGGAGAATGACATTTAGGCAATATTTGATACCCTTATATCGCGCAATCAGCTGCGTGATCGTATGGCTAACACATCAGCCTTCGTCGATTTCGGATATTCTACTGAGGTACAGTGGACCTTGGATTCTCTCGATGTATGGCCAAACTTAATAGTGGACCGGCGCACCAGGAGTCACAATCATCCGGGAAGTTCCCTAGTAATGTGGTAGTGTCGGGGTTTACTCCTGCACCACGTAGCAATAGCAACACCGACACCTACCCTGGAACAACTGACACGGACAAGGATGTTGTCTTGGATTTGGGAAACCCGCCTGCAGACTGTGCAGAGAAGCCAGACGGCATTTATGGGTTCTGATGGACTTATCAGGGACAAGGACAAGCGAGGCTCAGGTATGGATGGCGTAGGGGGTAGGTGATGTTACGGTACGTTATTTTTAAGCGAGTAGTCTCCGGTCTACCTATCTTTCTGGATCACTTTCCCTGTACATTATTTATTTTATGGGTACTAGGTGGACTCTTAAGCCTTACGCATCACTTTCGTGCAATCGACAGTCCGTCGTCATTTTGTTGGAATGCCAACCGGACTCAGTTGCGATCCTGATTAAGACCCACATGCTCGATCGCCAATTTTTTGGGTCCGCCTGCATCCGGGTCGAACGGGAAGGGTTTTCTTAAATGCAATGCGGGAAGGTACTTTTTTGGCCTAGCTTACCGCTGTTTGTGGCGGTCATTTTTGACGATGAGGTCGTGGCTGTCAGATCTTGCTACCTAAGTTAGCATCAACAGCCGCAAATTACTCGCGTATATAATTACACTACACTGCAGGATCCGTTCGGCGGGCCATTGTCCCGACTCCGACTCGTAAGACGGCTGATCGTATCGCGTCTGCCTCCACCTACAGTACTGTCATTTACATCAGTACCACGGATCCCACGAAGCGCGGCCGCCACTGACCACCTGCAGCCGCGCTCCGTCCTCACATGGCCTAACGGCTAGCTTTGCATTCCGATGATTATCCGATTATGTTCGGGCCAAATAAGGAAAGTGAGGTTTTCTGATGGTGAGGCAAGGGTTTGCTCCCCTGGCTCAGCAGTTTCGACTTCTTGGAGACTTTCGCTCTTGTTTTCTGCCCATCCATGCCATTCGGTAATTGCCATTTTGGACTCGCGCGGCAGGGGCAATTCGACCTTGTACCCCTCAGGCTCAGGGCTGGGCTCTGGCGGGGATTCTCTTAACGTACGACCCTGTTATGAAAACAACTTGAAAGTGGCCTAACTGCTCTATGGTTATTGTCCATGACGAAGACCTGTAGTGCATGGAAGGTGCTATGCTGCCTTGTAGAACCCTACAGCCAGATGACTTGATGAGACTCTTTCGGACTTATGCTCCAACGAATCAACGATACGTCAGGTTCAGTGTGGTAAGTACTTCGCCGAGTGAAGATTTCATGGGCCCGTTCTGATATGTATACAAAGATAAACCAAGTCAAAAGCTGAGGTGGTATTTGCGAACGTAGCGACACTATCCCATAGTATGTTCGAAGCGGCGGGCGAAAGTAGTTCCATCTCGCTACCAGGCCTTGAGATACGGTGTTGAAGAACCGAATAGGTTTGACGAGATGCAGAGCTTGACAAGCTTTCGACTCCTGACGACGCCAGGACCAATTTGGAAAGCAAGCATACACGCGGAGACTGCCGTTCGCGTCACGAGGAGTACACAAACACAGGGGTCGACCACTCTCACGGCCTGGACCCTACTCTCCTCCTCCCTCCAAAGATGCTCGTACCGAGCTTTTGCGTCGTATGACTCACATCAAACCCAATTTTTGCTTCAAGGACATCGCCTACACCAAACTCATCGTTCATATTCTCAAATACCCTCAGGAGACCGTCAACGATCCGAGTCTGCTCCTCGGTCAACACCCTTCCGAAGGTTCCATCGACATCGTCAACGGCGCAACGCGGTGCCGCTCCGGCATCGCTGGTCTAATCTCATTCCTATGATGGAATCTGGGCTCGGAATGGTGAGTCCTTCTTACAACGTCTTATACTCTCAGTTATATCAACCAAATTGTGCGACATAGACTACCAACTACGCCCGCAGTCGCCAGCTTCATATAGTGTGATTCTACGAGGCACCTGAGAGTGTCGGTGACATGACGTTGTCCCGAGTCGGTGAGGGCGTCGTAGCCAAGAATGGCCCAAGATAAACGAGAACTATTTCCCGACCCTGGTCGCGCTTGTAGTGAGTCTTCGAAAGCTGTGAGTATCCGTGAGCTTTCTATCAACCGGTTACATGTCCCACAGCTCGATGGATCAAAGTTAGGCGAAGAGGGTAGCGCGCCTCTTGTCGTGCGTTGAGGTTTTATTCTGGGAAGCCGGTCCCAACTGAAGTTTCGGAAATCGGAACTACATTTGCAACCCGTTTGCCCCAAAATACCCCTTGTGTTGCTGCTCCGACGCTATGTGCATGAACCCCTCTCGGGTCTGCTCCGGTGAACAGAATTTATTCTTTCATCGCCGGAAAATTTAACTGAGGCTGACTGGGCCGAATTTGAATACCCTCCCCAATCTTCTGCGCGTGCAGCAGGCGCATCAGGAACCTCTTCCTTCTCGCCTCTCTCGATGACAGAGTCTCTGTTGGCCACTCTGTTGCCTCTGCACCGTGATCAGTATATGATCACTGCAAGTTCAGATGGCCGCGCAGTTCTTCGCCCATCTCCAAACGACTCACGTTTATTCTACGTGTTCATTCGCTGAATTACATCGCGCGGTCGATCTGGCATGCTTCCGCGCCGTGTCAGGTCCTTGTAGATCGCGCGAGAGCACGGACACCGCGTAACCTTGGATAAACTTGGATCAACGTCAGTCGAAGCTCCCATATCGACTATTATACAATGTCTTGGCGAAACCGAAAGTGCGAAAGGGGTGTCCATCCCTCACGATACGGATCTGGCCCGCCAAGAGGGCCAGAGGCTCATCGTTAACTCCAACGTGGTGAGGAAACGGTCTGACTTCGTGGAGTGGTACTATATTCAGGAACCTGGTCGATCAGTTGAGGATCGGCGGCCTTGAAGGTAATAACAGACTTCGGAGGGAGCTTATCATCGCACGAACTACATGGCAAAGGTTCTATGCATAGGCCGCATGACACCTCGCTATGGTGTCTAATCGTGATAGGAAAGAATACGTGTGGTCAGGCCTTTTACCACTTCCGCGGTTCCGCCTATCGACCTCGTACGGACTAAGCATAAACTACAACCAACTGGTAAGACGAACGCGTGGTCGGCATGACCAGAAAGACTGTAGGGGGAGTTGTTAAAGGAAGAAGATGAAGGCTACGCGGACGCCCCCTTGAGCATGATGCATCGATGAGACTCAATTGACTAAGGTATTGATGCCGATGCACAAAGGGAGATATCGGAGAGTTAGACGCGGACGCGAACTTGGGATGTGCCTTGGATGTTTCACCTTCAGCGCTTCAGCGGCACGGTTGATCAAAAATTTCTAGGGTAGAAAAGGTCCAATACTGTATCATGACGAAAAAGGCACCAGGTTTGACGGTACCTTAATGGATGTTACTGTATAGTACAAAAAAACCAAGTGGCTAGGTATAACAATGTACCCCCGCCATCTTAAATCGTACAGGGTACAGCAAGGTAACGGTGGAAAGCCCTGAGGGCAGTTGACAGAGATTTGCAATGCAGTCGGAATACAATCGGGAAGCCAAATATGACCGCGTACGTTCGCTTCTTCACTTTCGACCAAACGTGTGCGTCGGACCCGTTAAACAATAGCGACCGCCACCGAAAGCTGGCGTAAGTAAAAATTTCCCTGTTTCTTAAGCTAACGACTATGGGTTAGATGCTCATAGGAGCTCATTACAGTAACGGAGCGCACAAATTGCCATTTCCATGTAAAGGGCGCCGGGCGGTACCCCAATCACCGACGATTCCAACTCAGTAGACTTGCTAGTAGCAGCCACAGGTATGCGACACTTTTAAAATGTGAATTTAACTAAAATTGCTGTGTGGGTGGGACACAGCACTGAAAGTGGTGCCCAGAGTTTATTGGTTACTGTAAATTTATAGTGATGCATTGGATGTTTTTGGCATCGTCAGTGATTGGGGCCCTGCCCGACTCGGAGAATCTGATCCCAAGACCAGCGTGATCCGCAAGGGATCCGTCATATTTCCTTCTATTGCGAAAAATCATCGCAACTGTCTTCAGGCCCTCCGGCGAATCACAAGGTACCCGGAGACGAATGTTTGGCGGCTCTGGGCCTTAGGACTCGTACATAACCGAGGATACTAAGCTGGAGGAGTAAGCTTCCGAGTTACATACTCCCCGCCATTGCTCCACCCCTACCATGACAATATTGCCTTGCCCACCGGGCATTGAAGAAACGAATAGAGGTGATGATCCTCCGCTTCTTACTCTGACATTAGTCAAAGTAACACTGATGGGTCGATAGCCCTAGTTTTATATGCAACGTTTCGTAAGCACTGCAATGCGCTCGGATGTGAAGTGTCGTTAATCTATTGGACAGTGGATATATTGCTTGTTGGCTTGGTGGCCCAACAGTTTTACACATATTGGACTAGCGGTACGTTAAGTCGTTGTTTCTGCAATCCAGGCGATGTTGACCATTTCTCTAGGTTTCAAGGACCCACTCCGTATGAAGTATGCAACACAAGACCGTGCTGTCTTGCCACTCACATTCTTCACAGGCTCTTTGTTATCATACAATTTTTTCTTGTTACATTCCAAAGTATATTGTACGTTCTCATTCTTGTTAACCGAGACTAATTTCCTTGGCTGACTGGTATGTCTTCCAGGATGTGCCACCTCATGTACATAATATTGTAAGTTTCTTATATACTCATTCGCCGACGACGTGCTCATCGGTTTTCTAGCATTCGTTACTTTGGTGAAACTCCAACAAGTGGTTCGTGCCTTGTTGGCGAGTTTTTGCATACATGTACAATTGCTGATTTCCATTCAAGCAAGCTTATGGAGTGGTCCTGTCAATTCGCTGTGTCAAATAGTCATCGTTCTACTGACAAACGTATTTCTCACATATCGGTTCGTTGATTTAATTGACCTCTTGTTCATCGCTGACTCGACACCCATTCCTAACTTTCAGTATTTATGGCCTGACCAAGAGTCGCATCCGGTGTCTAACGCCTATCGCCTTTTCTATCATAGCCTTTGTGTTCGGTATTGTCACTAATGTGACCAGTGCTTGGGCCACGACGTGCGATTTTTTCATGCTAACAGCCGAGTCCCAATTGACATTATTTGAAGTTCCCAGTCGTTTGGATATGCTACATCGGTCGTCTGGTATTCATCACAGGCTACGGCGGAGTGCCTCATAACTTGTAAGATTGTTCTTTTTCGGGAGATGTAGACACACTGTCTCACCTTCGTAGTTTTCCTTGCGCGTGCACTTCTAAAGTCCCGAAGTGGTGTCAAGAGATCGGACATGTTGGTAAAGAACCTCGTGCGCAATGTCATCCAAACCGGTGGACTGGCGACTATCTGGGCCATTTCGTCACTCGTTGCATGGTTCTGGGTGCAAAACATACTAGTATATAGAGTTTTCGATATAACGTCTGGGACGGTGTACGCGCAGGTAAGTGTTTCTCCTGCGGCAGGACTATATCATCTGAAGGAGAATGCCATTTAGGCAATATTTGATACCCTTATATCGCGCACTCATCTGCGTGACCGCATGACCAACACATCAGCCTTCGTCGATTTGGGATATTCTACTCAGGTAGGGTGTTCCTTGGATTCTCTCGATGTATGGCCAAACTCAATCGTGGACCGGCGCACCAGGACTCACAATCGTCTGGGAGGTGCCCTGGCACTGTGATAGTGTCAGGCCTTTCTGCACCACGTAGTAACACCGACACCGACCCTGGAACAACTGACTCGGACAAAGATGTCGTCTTGGATTTGGGAAACTCGTCTGCGGATTATGCAGAGAAGCCAGACGGCCAGTATAGGCTCTGATATGATGCCTCATCAGGGACAAGGACACGCGAGGCTCAGCTATGGATGGGTAGGTAGGTGATGTCACGGTACGTTATTTTCAGGCAAGTAGTTTACCTAGCTTGCTGGAACTCTTTCCACTACTGTACACTATTTCACGGGGACTATATGGACTCTTTTGAAGCCTTACGCCTCGCAGCCGGACTAAGTTGCTATCGTGATTAGAGCCCATCGGGTCCGCCTGCATCCGAGTCGTGGACAACGGTAAGGGTTTTTTTCCTTAGATGCAATGCGGGAAGGGACCTTTTCGGCCTAGCTGGGTTACTGGACTGCTACTGGCACATTGACGACGAGGATGGCTGTGCAGATCTTGCAGCCTAGCGTCAACAGCCGCAATTATGCTGCGCGTAACTTGCACTGTAGAATCCGGTAGTGATCCGGTTCTGGCGGGCCCATTCAAGTTGTCTCCGCCGACGCCGACTCATCATACCTCCAACAATCTATCTCGCATCTACCTCCGCCTAGTTGTCAGTATCACGGACTCTTACGAAGCGACAGCCGCCACTGGCCCACCTGCAGCCGCGTCTCCGTCCTCACAGGCCAAACGGCTAGCTTTGCATTCCGATAATTATCCGGTTCGGGCCAAATAAGGAAAAATAAGGTTTCTTGATGGTGAGGCAAGGGTTTGCTCCGCCTGGCTCAGCAATTTTCGACTTGTTGGAGACTTTCACTCTCGTTTTCTGCCCCATCCGTACCCGTCGGTATGTGCCTTTTTGGATTCGCGCGACGGGGGCAACTCGACCTTGTACCCCTCATGGCTGGGCGGGGATTCTTTTGACCCTGTTATGAAAACAACTCGAATGTGGCCTAAACTGCCCTTGAACCCAATTCAACGCATACAGCATACTATAAGCACGAAGGTCTGAGGTCTCTTGGGCTTGTTGCAAGGTTGCAAGGTAGAACGTCTAACTGGTTTCAGGTATGTCAGTAGGTATTGGCCTCGGGAAATGTCAATGCCTGGGTTCCAACTTCCCAGATGCTCGGTGCTTGAAATAGTATCTGAAACGCAAAAGAAAGATCCGATGCAACAACTGCTGAACTACACCACTACACGACTTGAACTTGGGGGGGTTAAAACAGTGTACATCATGTACCACTGCAGTAATACGTGTGTCGCAGATACCGCGTAGAGGTCACACTTGAGATGGGAACAAGGGCGGGAAGAGCGGGTGCACAGTGGACTACGGTGTACGGTGCGAACGATGATCGATGACCGGAGACCGGCCGGTGACCCGGCATCTCCCGTTGCAGAGCTACTTAGCGCCAACCAACCGTGACCCCGAATTGGCGCTGACCCAAATTCTAGCCACCACATATACCATTATGGTAGTCTTTTCACGGGAGGCCTGACTTTGATATCGGAATCCCACTCACTCTATGGATGATAGCAAAACCTTCCGTGAAGAGCTTGCCATCCAGTATCCTACTCTCGGACGTCCCCTCTGGGAACCAGATCCAGGCGGGCTATACAAGGCTGTTCAAGTGGGCGACGTCGGCTTCATTCGTCATGGCTATTTCTACTGTCTCTTTAATGCCTTGCCCCCAAGAGATCCACCAGATCATCCACCCGAATCGGACACTGATTTTCCGCATTATCTTGAGCGACTACGTCCTAAGACATCAAATCATATCCGCACGAGTAGACACCACGGCAAAGATTTTCGCTCGAAGAACGTTACAGAAGTGTCTCGTGAGCCTAACATCCATGCATTAGGGTAACAGATCCTCGTCTTCTCAGAGACTCCGTCACTTACTGTATCTCTGAATCCCTAATGAGACCCGACGATGACACACAAGTCACATTTTCATGCTCTGGGAAGCAAGGCGCTTTGTTATATCTTCCTTTCCCAGCAGAACGAGAGGACACCGTCGCTCTCGGCGATTTCGGTAAATGGATAGTCAGAAACATCCATGACTGCATGAGGCTCGCCGAGGAGCGAGGCCTGGGCGTTAGTCGCATGGAGGATATTATTCTAGTCACCGGGCGTCATCTTGCGAGATCGTGGGCCAGAGCCGTCTTCTCTGAAACCCGGGGAGGCGGACAGGTCTCTTTCTGTGCCCGAGTGTCCGGGAATTCCGTCGTCCATCTCGAGGAGAGGAACGTGAGTGGAGCACAGCTAGATCTTGGCCCGAACGGCGAGGTGTGCCATTGCACAATCACTAGGGTCTCAACCCGTGCTGAGAAGTTATGGCCTGATACGCGCACACTAGGATCTACCAGAGAACCAATGCATATTCATTCGAGGGTACCACGTCGTCCGCGTCCTGAATATCTGGCCAAGGCTTCGTGGACTGGCAGGACCAGCTGATCTGGATGAACCTGACTTCGAGTCTGACAAGGATCTTCAACTCATTGGTGTTCCTGCTGAAGACGACGTGAGTAACCTCTATCATCGGGTTTCGACTGTTTTTTTCATGCCTTGAAGTATCAGGATCCCCTTCACACACTGTTGGAGTATATTGCCGAAGTGAGCATATCGGTCAGATAAACGCGCGCGTCTATCTTTCTCTAACTGGGTCACACAGCACGCCCCTGCTTGCGATATGGTTCTTGTCCATGACGACGACTTGAAGTGCATTGAAGATGCTAAACCACAACTAGATACCCTTCAGCTAGATGCATTGATGGGATTCTTTCGGGCTCATGCTCCAACGATACGTCAGTTTCAGTGTGGTAAGTACTTCGCCGAGTGATGATTCCATGGGCCTGTTCTGATATGTATACAAAGAAATCTCTCCCCGAAACGAGACTGAGTCAGAAGCTGAGGTGGAATTCGCTACCGTAGCGACACTATCTCATAGTGTGTTCGAAGCGGCGCGCGAAAGTCGTTCCATCTCGCTACCCAGACCCTTGAGATACGGAGTTGAAGAACTAAACAAGTATGACGAGCAAACACTCACCGCAGAGCTTGACAAGCTTTCTATTCCTGACGACACCAAGGACCAAATGGACAAGCAAGCGTACACGCGGAGACTATCGTTCTCATCACAGTATCTGGCATCGTCAAGCCCAAGTTTTCAAAAGAGTACACAGGGGCCAACCACCCTCACGGATTCGACCATAGACCTCCGTCCTTCCTTTCCAAACGAGCTCGTACCGACCTTTCGCGTCGTATCGAACCCAATATTTTGCCTCAAGGACCTCGCCTACACCAAACTCATCGTTCATGCTCTCAAATACCCCCGCGATACCGTCAACGGTTTGCTCCTCGGTCAATACTCTGCTTCCGATGCTCCCACCGACATCGTCGACGCGGTGCCTCTCCAGCATTATCGGACAAATCTCAGTCCTGGGTACATCGGTGAGGCCGAAGTATATACAATGGATGTCGGGCTCGGAATGGTGCGTTCTTCGCCACGGCTTTTACTCAATTATGTTAAACTGAGTCCATCATTTCGGTGTGAGATAGACTACCACCTACGCCCACAGTCGCCAGCTTCATGTAGTTGGATTCTACGAGGTGCCAAAGCCTTACGATGACACGACATTATCCAAGCTTGGCGAGTGCCTCTCAGCCGAAATAAAAGAGACCGATTTCCCGACTCCGGTCGCGCTAGTGGTGAGTCTCCATAAGTTGTTAGTAACTCCGAGTTCCTTGCTAATCCGTGATATATACAATAGCTCGACCGCTCCAAATTAAGTGGAGAACATAGCGCAGCGTTTGTGGTACGTTTCTTTGACCCCAGGAAACCATCTCAATGGAATTTCCGGAACTCAATCTCATTTTGCAGTCCTACGTTTCTGTCTCTCCCTCATCCACCGGCTTTCATCGAAAGGAAAATATTCTTAGGTTGGAATTCGACTTGAGAGTACCCGGCCTGGCCTGGTACCTCGCTTGCAGCAGACATATACTGGACAAATTTGGGGACTTCAGCGATTATCAACGTGATAACAAAGTTGACTTTTTAGTGAATGGTGCAATATTGGCGGCGCTCAATGAAGGGAATTGTGCTGTGAGGTCTGAGATGCCGCAGATGCGCCGTCCAAGAGTCGGGGGCCGAGGGGGGAAAGAGAAGGGAAAAGAAAGAGAGATATGAGAGTGATGTAGATCACACTTGGAACAAGTGCAAGGGTCTGCACAACTTGATAAAGATTGGGGACAGTACTCAGATTTATATACGTGCAGAGCAGTATTCTACCCAAGCCTGTAAGAGGCCTGGTGGAATAGAGTGTCCTTGAGGATAGTAAAAGTAGTGTCAGGTTAGAGAGGAGGGAATGGGGGCGATGGTGACCTAAGGTCCAAAGGTAAAATGTAGAAAGCGGTACTCAGCGGCATGGCGATCTCGGAAGTCCGAAGTCGCTCGGTTCCGCGCACAACGCGGAAGGGTACCTTATATCAACCCGCCGGAGTAGGTATCGCACGGCGGCAGGGCCACCTGAATCATCCAACGCGTCAAATTGAAGAATCAAGCCTGGGCATGGGTATCCGTGCACTTTACAATACTTTAATTTGTTTTGGTCCAGTTCAGGGAGACGTACGCACGGCACAGTACACACAGAGGAGGGTATGCAGAAAGAAAGACTAAAGAGCTATCTGAAAAGATGATAATGAACCGCGGACGCGCCAAACAGTTCTTCCCTGCTAGGTATCGACACCATATTCGCTAGGGTAAAACGCCGACATCGACGCCAACGCAGATGCCAAGTTCGGCTCTGGCACCTGCACAGGCTCAACCATAACATCAGATGTATGCGGGAACGATGGCTCAGGCGGCTTAGATGGTCCGCCAGACAGCAGACCCGGTTCGAATGCACCACTGCGTCTCACGGTCCCTTCGGCTTGGCGAGGCCCAGACTCCCATACGCGCGGCGGGCTCGGAGGAACAGAAACAGGACGAGCAGAAGCAGGGACCCATCTCCGCGGTGCAGACATTGGGTCAGCTGTCAACTCTGCCCAAGACTCTGCAGGTCGATGCTGCGGTGGCGGCAGCAGTATTGTCGATGGCGTCCATGTAAATGTTTATTCCGACCGAGGCCGAAGGCCGGAGGGAGGCCTACCAGGGGTTTTCCAACGCCAGTCCCGATTCGGCCGTCACGACACACGTGTGAAAGCGTGACGTAATAGGAATTCCCATCCTTCGCTCGCCACGTCCTACACGCATCTTTGATTTCAACCGACTGAACAGACATGCGCAACAAGAATGCAGTGATCGCCAACCACAAACAGAACAATGCAGACCGATCCAGACGTCACTGTGAGGTATGCACCACCTCCACCGGCCCTGCCGCTGACGCTTGCCGTGCAAGACAGCGCGAGCAAACCAGGCACGACAAGCCCGACTCCGTGAACGAGCGTGACAAACCTGCGTTCACCCGCTCGCATCAACCGCTCAACAAGATTGGAACATGACTGACAATGACGCATTAATGATGACGTGTTCCACTCTCACCAACCTGACTGCCAGTGGTATTTGGCTCATCATCAACTGCAAGCCGTCCACGACTTCTTCAATTGTGTTGCCCACAGCCACGCGGACCTTCACGAATGTACGACCTGTCTTGAGCAATACTACAGAATGCATATGAGCAGCACTGAGTGTGACAGATGCTCGCGCAAAGTCTGCATGCTTTCATTCGTGCTCCTCTCCCTATCTATGCATTCCTCTTCAATGTACCGTTCCATATGTGGTTAAATATTTATTTTATTTAAAAAAACACTGGTCGGACCCCGACACGGACGTGGCGCCCTAGTGATAGGAGAGACAGAGACGATATGGCATGCGTGACGTGTCGGTCCGGTCTCACATCTTTCTGTCATTCCCGCTTGCTTCCTTAGTTTCGTCCACACCGGCTGACCACACCTCAGTCGTACTTCCGCTCTCTGCACCATTTAAAACTTCATTCTCAATTCCTCAGTTCCGATGGTTTGTCAAACCACCTGCCTGGACACGCACTGACCGATCATCAACATCACTCATTCGCTACTTTAGCCACCCCTCTGACCGGTCCTTCAGTGACATGCTGTACTGTCAATACTTCAAAAACAATGTGCTGTACAATTGGTGCCCAATTTTGCAAGACAGCAACCCACCTGGCTCTCGCCACGTTACTCTTTGTCCTGTCACATGTGTAAATGCACTCCATAACAGCGGCAACGCCGCAAACGCTAGTTATGTTATATGATCGGTCCAACTGTCAACCATTTCTACTAAATAACGAGTACAGTAAACCTCCAGAACAAAGCATAGAGAAAAAAAAAAGACGTCCAATATACAGTAAGTGACGGATCTTAAACCAGTACCACTACTCTTGCTGGGCCTCTCCCGTGTTGCGCGAGCGCAAGTGGCGCAGAACCTTCCGCGCCATTTTTTCCTCCCCTTCATGGACTCCAGGGTACGCAGTCGGTAGCTCAAGGCGCTCCGAGCCGAGCACGACCCACACTTTGTGTCGCACGGCAGCAGCGCCCCCGGAATCATCCAGCGCGTCAAAGAATTGAGGGCGTGGGTGTCCGTGCACCGTACAATACTCTATTTGTTTTTTGTCCGGGGCGCACAGGGCACACGTATGAAGAAAGAAAGAAAGAAAGAAAACGGTTTGTTAGCTCTCTGGAGAGATGATGATGTACGCATAGACGGGCTAATCCGCCGACGCACCGAACAGTTCTTCCTTGCTGGACGCAGACACCATACGCGCACTAGGTGGTGTCGAACATGACGACGATGGCTCAGAGACCGATGCAAAGGTTGACTCTGGCACCAGCGCAGCTTCAGCCACCACCTCAGCTGTACGGGGCAACGGCGGCTCAGGGGGCCCAGAACGTTCGCGTTCGCCAGACAGCAGACGCGGGTCACGTGCGCCACTGCGTCTTGCGTCCACTTCGGCTGCGCGAGGCCCAGGCTTCCATACGCGTGGCGGGCTCGGAGGAGGAGGTTCAGAAGGAGGAGGAGGAGGAACGGGAGCAGGGACCCATATCCGTGGTGCAGACATCGGGCGAGCCGTCAGCTCTGCCGGTTCAGGCGGCGGCAGTGTCGGTGGCGGGCGTTGTGAGTACTGCATGTGAGGGTGGGCGGTATGAGCATAACCGCGTTCACGAGAATAGCCATGGTCATAATCATATCCTGAGCGCTCATAATCAACATATCCGCGTCCTCCTGGCCCACCTGGCCCAGAAGCCGGTGGAGGTGGTGGAGGAGGCTGGGCATAGGGGTCCCGCTCGTAGTCATAGTCATAGTCATAGCCATAGCCATAGCCGCGTCCATAGTCAACGTCACGATATGAGCGACGGTATACGTCCTCCTCCTCTGGGTAAACGGAAATAGGAGGACGCGCGTGCCAGGGCTCCGCGTGCGGTGCTGGCGGCGGCGCGTAGTACGGATCCGAAGCATACAAGCTCGGACCGTCGTACCGCGTGTCGCCGAGCTCGTACTGGTGGCGGCGCCCATGCTCGCGAGTGCCATAAGAATAAGCCAGCCCAGGCTCGTTGCTTCGACTTCGACTGCGGCGGTGAGTAGACAACAACGGCTCGGCAGTGCGATGAGGTGGGTATTCACGGGGCGGCTCGCCGAAGGAAGGGTGCGTGCCGGTTGGCCACCGTGGGGTGTTTGTGGAAAGGTGTTCGGGTTGGTAGGTAGGCGGTTCAGGGGGTAGCTCACCAGGTTCAGGTTTTGGATCGACATAGCCAGGCGAGGCAGAAACATAGGCACGGCCGGTGTGGAGGGCCGTGCTTTCGACGGCCCAGAGGAACCAGATCCAGAGGAGCGCGGCTCGGTGGACTTGGACGACAAGGTTGATGCGAGGAATTCCTCGGCCTGGCTTAACCGTTTCGACTTCCTGAGAGGTTCGCTCTCGTTGTTCATACCATCCACGATCTTCCGTTTTGCCTTTTTTTTGCCTCGCGCGGTGGGGGCAGCCAGACTTTGTAATCCTTTGGCGGGGACTCTCCTCGGAAGCGGAGAAACTCAAGTGCGCCCCGCTCGAACGCGCGGTTTACCACGGCAACTTTTGCATCATTCTTGTTGCGGAAATTGGCTGAGATGGTCCAGCTCCGCTGCTCACGCGCGTTTGGTTCTTCAGTCAGTTTGAGCGTCATGATACATCCGCATGCTGGGTTATGCGTACGAGTCGTCAGCGTCACGACACCGTGCAGCAAAAGGCACAAATAGATCGCACATACCATCGCGATCTTTCGTGTATTCAAACATCTCGGGTAGCTTATCTGGCCAAAACTTCGCGTATTCCGCCGTCAGAGCGGGGAGTATGCTGTCATAGGCAAGCGACCTCTCCAGGGGGGTTATTTTCGTCTCGAGGGCCTCGCTGACAGCGCGCACGTATGCCCCAACGCCCGCAGCGAGGGCCGCAAGGCACACGGCATTCTTTGCATCCGCGCGCTTTGGGAATTGGGGGTCAACCATGTACGTATGGACCTCGTCAGGGCGTGTGATTCGCAGAACGGCGCCGTGAGCTAATCCAAAAGGGTAAATGATGGGCAACACATCGGTCAGGGACGGCAGGGTGAAGAAAAGAAAGAAAGAAAGGGGACAAACATACTGCCAAGTTTGGTGTCGGTCGTCCAAATGAACTTCTGCTCGAACTTTCCGCCACGAGCAGACTGTATCAGGGTGTTCAACCAGCCAGGGGCGTTGATCTCGGCCACAGTCTTGTCGTCAACGGGTTCGGGGAGTGGGCGCGGGAGCGCCTCGAAGAAACCCTGTAGAGTGAGCGTGACGGGTGGTGACGCGGAGGTGACATCGTCTTCATGGGGCTCAAAAGCCGCTTCTCGGCTGGGGCCGTCTGCCCATTTCCGAACATGATGAAGTCCAAGATGCCCTCGGCAATAGCGTCTGCAGCGCACGCAGCTTTAGCAACTTCGAAACTGGGGTGAATCACGTCGACAGAGCAGACGCGGAACAGATGCAGCGAGAGCTTGACCTGCAGCGCACATCCATACTCTTTGTTGATGATCCGCACAAAGTTGGGAAGCCCGTAAGAAAGAAAAGCACGCATATATAAAGTGGGAGAAAAGGGCTTACTGCCTGTCGGTTTGCTATCGATGAGGAATATCCATCGCGGCTTGACACGACCCGCACGCCACTCGACGCAGCACTTCTCGATTTCCTTCACAGCGGGATCGCCCTCGGCGTCCGTTGCCGATGGCTCCTGGACGGAGCCCGGTGCATCGAGCGGCGCGAGCACGAGCCCACGCTTCGCGACAGCTTCAGGAGAGCCATGCTTAATAAAGTCTATCGCGCCCATATCGACCGCTATGGCCGCGGCGGCAGCACGGGCCTCTGCCTTGCGTGCAAACTCGGGTTTCGATGTGTATGAGCGCGTCGCGCCATTCGGGCGCGTGATCGTGAGGATGCACCGTTTCTCTACAACCAGATAAAAGAAGAATGAGTTAGGACGATGAGGCAAAAAGGGAAACAACTCGCTTTCTTTTCCCTCTTCTTCGATGGTCTCGTAGTTGAGGGCATCGACGCTCCCAAATGTTTGCGAGCATATCTGGTCCAGAATGAATATTGGGGCGGGAGTTGGCGCCGGTTTGCCGTTCTCGGGACCTTGATCGGCGATAGCGAGGGGAGGTACGAGGGGTACATCGTGATAGAGTGGGTTGGATAGGAAGTTTTCCTGTGGCGCGGGCTCCTGGTATGGATCGCGCAGGAAGTCCTCGAGGGGAAGGGCGCCCAATTTGAGAAAGTTGGATGAGACGATCTCGAAGTAATTCTGGGATTGGGGCTGCGCCAGTTGCGCCGGTGGAGGGGAGGAAGTCGCCTTTACGGTGGCAGCCATGGCGGGACGGAGAGCGTGATGACACAAACTAGCGATTCAAACAAACACGAGGCGGCTGGCAGTAGAGCACATGCATGCAGGGTATGAAATAGACGGCTCTGCCCAGCCAGGCACAACGGCATTTACCTCCATCCCTCCTGTTGACCATGCCCACCTCCGCTGAGCTCAAAGAACACTACGACACCCACGGCTACGTGATCGTCCCAGGACTCCTAACACCCTCCGAGCACGCCGACCTCCTCGCCGCAACCGACCGCGTCGTCGCGTGCACGCGCTCTGGCTCCTGGCCGCACGCGCGTGTAGTGGGGAAGCAATTCCCTCCGTACGGCGTCGGCGACGACATCTGGGGCGTCCAGCACGCAATGCACCCGGCGCTCGGGGAGCCCAGCTTTGCTCGATGGTACGCAGGGACGCAGTGCGCGGGGCGGCGAAGATGCTCTTAGGATGCCAGGATGAGGATTGCAGATGGGTGGGTTCTACATCATCCGATCATCTGAGACTTTTTCGTTTACCTCTATGTGTGAATTCAGAACTGTTCAATATCCTTGTGAACCCTGTCGCTCCGAATTCGCGTTGTGCTGGCACCGTGATGATATCAAGGGCTCGGTCAGCGAGGACGAGGAGCGCGCAGCGCTGACGGTGCGGCACTATGGGGTATGACAGCGAATTTCTTTTCCTCTGCGTCCCACTACCAACGATAGAAAAAAAGGTCCAGTGGAATACGTGAGTGCGTAACACCGCATTTGATCGATATCCTCATTTCATGATGCAGCGCCCTCCATGAGGATGTCTCGCTTTACGTTGTCCCTGGATCACATCGAGTCCTGCGAACGGCGGCGCAGCGCAGCCTGTCGAATGACACTGCCGCACCTGCCGATCCGCTCGCCATGCCAGGCGCGATAGGGGTAAATCTAAGGGGTATGTGGCTGGCCAAATGCGCCACCCGCCTGTCTAACTTGAAGCTCTAGTGGGCGAAACGGTGTTTTACAACAACAACATCCTTCACTGTGCCTTGTACAGCCCAAACAGACCACGGGCGACGTTGCACGCATGCATAGGGATACGCGTGGCGGGTCTGCACGTGCACGCAATATATTACAGCACGATCTAGAATGGATGAAAGAGGAGGCGTTTCGCGAGTCATTAAATTTGAAGGGGAGGCAAATGCTCGAGAGACTAGTGAGAATGCAAGAAGTGTATCACGGAAAAGAGATCGAGTATTCATTGGAGGGATGACTTTCACAAGATAATCAAGAACCACAAACGAGAATAACAATATATTTTTAGGGCGTGGAACGAGCCTGTACGCAGACGACACATATAGAAGTACGATCACACAAGACAAAGTTTTACAAACTCGACAAGAACGGATAAACAAAAAACAATGCAAGACAGATTCCCATAGCTCAGGCACAGGGCCCCACAGGGCATATGGGCGCCTAAGAGGCGTGAACGGTGACGGTTTCGACCTTGGAACTTTCAATGACGACACCGCCAGGCGTATCATTTGGTCCAGTCTGATTGGGAGCTCCTAATCCCGAGCACGACATCAGCATACGAGATGTTCACGCACACACGGGAAATGAAAGAGGGAAAGGGGAGGAACGCAAACGCACCCTGGCCAGACGTCGTGGCGCCGTTCTCTGCGGGCTCATCAGCGAGCGCATCGACCTCATCCGCCTCCTGTTGATCCTTGGCCGCTTCATCATCACCAGAGGATACCTTCTTCTCAGCAGCGCCCTTCTTGGCTTTTGATACGGGTGCAGCTGCCGCGGCGGATGCCGCAGTGTCAGTCTTGACCTTCTTGCCACGGCTCCTGACGGGCGTTTCGGTGGCGGGCGCAGGAGCAGCCTTGCGCTTGGGACGACCGGCGCCGCCCTCAGGGGCGCGGTCAGCGGGGGGTGCGGCGCTGGCGCCGGCGGGTTGCTCCTCGGTGTGGCGCGCGCGCTTGGTGGACGGTCGGCGTGGCGATGACTCCTCTTTATCTTCGATGTTGAGTTTCAGGGCCTCATCGACTGTATGTGTCCGGCGGTGGGGGCAGAGATGGCATGGCAAGAGACGGATTTATCAGAGGGCTGCGGAAGGATGGGCAGGACGAGAACGGGACGCACGGTTAGTTGTCTCTACTGCGCGAAGGAACTCGAGCATGCCCTCGCGCTTGCGCTTTCCTGGGTTCGCGCCAAAGTCACGGCAGATTGCACGGAGGGTGTCTGCCTTGAGCTTATCCCATGGGATCTTGGACGTGGCCACCATCGTGAGTTGAGCTTGCGTGCGGAGGCAGATAAGTGGGCGAGGGCGTGAGAGAAGCAATGAAGAACTGCCTAAACAAACTCGAACAGACGCGCTGGCCTACCGTGTGGGAATATAACACGTGATCCATCCTTTTCTAAGCGCGTGATGGCATTGTGCACTGCACGACAATGTTCATGCTTCTCCACCGGTATAGCCATTTTTTGCCACTCTTGGGCAACGACAACTCGGAGAAGGACACTGAGATAGTTCGAGGAGAGTCTTTGGCTGTTTGACATACTAAACATTATCTCTTTGGAAGCCTTGACCGCATTATATCCAGCACTTTACAATACTCTGCGTTACTAATAGCTTATCAGCGGCAGTGACGTCAAGTTCATGAGAAGACTAGTCTCTATTACAGTAAGGTTGACATGCGCCTTCTTTTACACTGCTTCATCGAATTTACTGTTTGTGTTCCATGTACTGTACTGAAAGCAGGGATCCGAACCCATGTTGTTAGCTTTGGGGTAAGAGCTATAACTCGGTTTTAAAAGGTATCTATTATGCTGATGCAGAATAAAGTCATTGGAAGAGTCGGGAAGACCAATATTAGGATGCTAATATGGGTAGAATGTTGGATTCCAGTAGATTAGCATCAGGAATCAAAGGTATGACGCCGTCAGCGTATTACCGTACCCCTGAACTTTCTCTTCTCCTTCCTTCATGATTACTCCCTCACAATAGTAAGTATTTTTTTTCTTCCTTTAGTCGCTCTCCCCATCCCATCGCCCTTATTGCCATTACCGCTCTCTCATCCTCACTCTCCTCATCTCGCTCTCCTCATCTAAGTCATCTCGCTCTCTCTTCCTCAATCTGCTCATCACGACTCCCTCAGCCTCCCTCTCCGCCCTATCATAATCTTGACCATTCAGCGTTCTCTCACCCTCCCTCTCTTCCTCGCCTCCCACTCATAATCTTGATCAATCATCATCCAACTCCCACTCTCGAACCCCCCTGTGTGTTGTCAAGACTGTCAAAAATAAGAAGCCCTGGTCTAAACGGAAACAGGTCAACAGATCAAACAAAACTCTTAAAAACTTACTCAGGGAGGATAATCAAAGGTGGTGAGATACGAGAAGGTCTCGCCATCCGTGCTTGATGGAGCACGTGAACATCTGCGTTGCTCGGTGAACTCGCAGCGAGGCAGTGCTGGGAAAGCGCCCGAACAACTTCTAGATGCCCCTCGTCCGACGCCCGACGCCATGGTGTCCATCCGAATACGTCCTTTGCATCCACAATCGCCCGTGCTCAAGAAGTACCTGAACCAGTTCCGCTTGTCCGTGTCGTGACGCCCAGTGCAATGGCATCCACCCATCCACACCCTGCGCGCCCACGTCTGCTCCATTCTCGATAAGCACCCGAGCAACTTCTACATGCCCCTCGTCCAACGCGTGACGTAATGGTGTCCACTTGGATATGTCCCGAGCATCTACGTCCGCGCCGTGTTCAAGGAGCACCCAGCGACTTCTACATGTCCGTCTCGAGATGCCAGATGCAAGGCGATTTCATCGAAGAAGCCCCAGCGTTTAAGTCAGGTGAGAATTCGGTCACAAGGAACTTTACTAGGTCGGGGAAGCCAGAGAGAGCAGCATAATGCAGGCAAGTTCCTCTGGGATGTGACGGCCGTTCGGATCGCATCCACCAGGGGATTTCTGGGTCGTATATCCAGACCGAGATCCTAAGATGTGGCCTCAGTTCTCGGGTCAAACAAACATTTTATGCCTTCTTGCGTGTTTGCAGACACATTATCGAATCGGGCGTGGTCCACCCAGCTCTTGGCAGCATATTCGGCTAGAGGGAAGCTCTTCAGGCTCTCATTGGTGACATTTTCATCGAGGTGTAGCAAAATTCCCAGGCAGACTTGTGCCATGATCGTATGAGCTAGGTTCATGGAAACATGGAACCGTGAAATAACGTCTTCTGTTTCGGCGAGGCGATTCGACGTCAAGAACTCCTTGACCGAACAGTGTGAAAATTGTATGAAGGCGGAATCCTCGACTTTGACGATGGAAAGAAAATCGGGACAAGTAGAAAGCAGGGCGCTTATTGGATCTTTTGGTCGCCGATCTGCTCGAAATGCCGGAATTGGTTCTGCATCGAAATCAAACGCAAGTAACTCCGCGAGTTCTTCGATACGAAGCGGACGAGACGCTACAGCAACACATTGGAAGAGACATCGGGCAAGTTTCCAGTTTGCCTCATCGATATCTCGCAGAATGCGTTCATATGTCCTGTCAAGGCTCTCTGGTAATTCTTCTAAAACTTGCCGGATACGCCCTTGAGGGCAATGGCGGAGGACCTCGAGCTGACAGGAAGCCCAACGAAACCTGAATTCAAATATGAGCAGGCGCACCGTCGGTGAATCGTGGCAATAAATGTCTCACATCCAGAGTCCGTTAACTTTATTCGTGAGCACTTCAATCACCAGTTGCTTTTCCGCCACTCTCCATCTTCTCATCTTCGGGTCTTTTTCAACGAAGAAATCGATGTAGTCGACGATGTCCTGCACTTGTCCGCTCTCCATGTGTAGAGAAATTTGATGGAAAGGCAAAGGGTCGAGGAAGATTGTGATATCATCCTCGGGTCGGCTTGTGATGCAAATGTGGAGATTTGTTAGCTGTAGATCGACGAGCTCCTCCACGAATTTCAGGACCTTTTCACGTGGAGTAGGCACGCCGAATGTGTTTGGACATTCGTCCAGGGCAGGTGCTTGTCCAGGTTCTTTGAGTATCCGCTTCAGACATCCGATAAGTGCGTTGTCACTAGGTGGTCGCGATCCGTTATCATGTTTCGAATATATATCAGAAAGAATCGCCGAGTAGGGGTTGGACGATTGACAAAACTGCCATAGCAGAGATGACAACATCAGGAAGACACATTTTTTCTTAAGGCATCTTAAACATGCTTAAATATACTTAAATGTCCTTAGACCCTTCTTAAATTTGCTTAAATCAATGTCTAAGAAGCTTTAAGTGTATCTAAGAAAGGTTAAGCAAGATAAAAAAACTGAGTTTTCCTGATGAACAATCCACGAAGGTTCTTCTTGGCATCATCCCTGAAATCACAGTAAAAAAATGCTAACGAGGCTAGTCCCATTTTGCGCATCTGTTCAATATCCTCAACAATCGTAGAGCTAGCCACTTCGTAAGTTCAGCACAAAATTTCTGAAAAGATTATTATACCATAAAATGCTCTTCCCTGCACCAGCTACGAATGCAAATAATGTCTCGGTCACTCTAGCAAAATGTAAGGGTGAAGCGTTCGGACACCATGAATCCATAAATGAGATTTTGACCCAGACAATTTCCATTCCCCATAAGTATTTCCACGGATGAACCATGACGACATTCCTTTGTAGTGTGATTCTCGAGCACTGTTGTGATTTTCCCATGGATCTGGAGGGGCAAGCCACTTTCGAGCGTCTCGCAGCAATCTCTCGCCTATAAAACAGTCTCAGTTCTCGCTTAGTGATCTCTGTAACCTGAAATAGCTCACGTTCTGGTTTGTTTATTTCGCTTGCGACATCTTGCATGATTTCTATCACCCAATCACTGGCAATCAGACATACTAATGGCTTATTCTCACCAATCAAACTACCTAGAGCATCCCGAATCCCGTCTGCTGATGCCTGGCCGCCTATAGCACAGGATATTCAATGAGCTGATGATAAGCCGGAGAATTTTGGCTCACCATCCACGACCACTGTGATATTCTGGACGAGACACTGGCAGCATCAGGAAAACTGAAATTTTATTAAATCTTCTTGAATATGCTTAAGTGTACTTAAACAAGCTTAAATTTCATTAGCATCATAAAATTTTGGGGTGGGACCTGCTTAAATTTACTTAAATTGAGGTCTAAGGAGCTTTAAGTGTGTCTAAGAAAGGTTAAGCAAGCCTAACAAAATTCGAGTTTTCCTGATGAGTAGACAACCTCGAGAATCTGTACTGCCGTTGTTCGACATCACCAAAAAGGGTTCAGGTGATTTGCACTCAGCCAATGATATGTAGCATAAAATGCCATACATAGCTAATTGTATGTCTATATTACTCAGATTGCACTCTATAGCCAATTGGACAGCAATATTGCTTAGGTAGCATTCTGTAGCTGGTTGGACAACAATATAGCTCACACTGGGCACTCTGTAGCTTATATATCATTGGGTGGAGTCTATATTCTTGGGTATGTTCTATGTGTCACTATGTTACATTGTTTCTCTAGTATGTCTATGTAGGCTTTATGTCACTATGTTTCTTTAGTATGTGGTTCTTTCAAGATTTTTCTGAATCTTGAACCAGACCCTTATATTGGCAAAAATAAATAAACTAGGTACAAATCTATTTATATGTACTACTACAATAAGTATGTCAAGAATGTTCGTGCATGCATTGAAGAGCGTGTCGAACACGAAGGTGCATGCATGAAATGCAAAGGCACATGTGTTGAACGCAAAGGTGTGTGCATAGAACACAAAGGTGCGTGCATGGAACGCAGAGGCGCGTGCATGGAACGTGAAGGCGTGTGCATGGAATGCAGAGGCGCATGCATGGAACGCGAAGGTGTGTGCATGGAATGCAGAGGTGCGTGCCTTGAACATGGAGGCGCGTGTCATAAGCAGGGTCGTATGGAACCAGGGAACTGGGTTGAAAGGAGTGACTGAGCTCTATCTGAGAGCTGTGAGGGGAGAGGGGGACAGCCCTTTATTCAAGGGAGTGCCCAGGAAGGCAGAAAAGGGATACACTTGCTTCTTGCCACGGGTGAGGCCAGCTCAAAGGGCACAAAGACTCTCACATACTAATCTTATGCAGAGTTAATATGGGGCAGGACAAAGAGGTCAAGTTAAGGGAGTGAGAAGGGGTACAGTGGCTACTGTTAAGACTCACTGCTTATTTATGCAGCAGTGAGGCTTATGCTTGGCGAGGACAGGGAGTCTGAAGGCAGTAGATCGCGACTGCGAGGTGTAACAGGATAGCCCAAGCATGGACTAAGACGATAAGGAGGTGTATGTGAAAGAGCAACAGTGTGGTCCAACGCCAACTGCCAAGCAAGTGACTTTAGCAAGGCGAGCTCCTTAGAGGGGAGGTACAAAGTGGACAGTCTGAGGACTGTCATCGGATTGCATGGGGGTTTATATACAACTAGGACATGGTCTGTGCGTAGGTTTGAACTCTGTTACTAAGAGGTCCGTGCACGAATGACGCAATGCGCAGTCAAGATGACGTGCTGCGCAGCAGGGGCATTCTGTAATGTTCTACGACCTTCTAGCCAATAGCACAACTCTCTCTTACCCGAGAACCCCTTTGGGTATTGGAGATCCCATAAGGGTACATTGTCTTCTCGATTAGGACTGAGTCGCATTTACCCTTGTGGGGGTTAATGCAGATCCAATCTCACTCGACTTAGTCGTTTGTCAAGTCCTAGTATCTGTCGTGGACGTAACAGAGATTATGTCTACAGAAGTAAGCGTGCATCAGGTCATGTTCACGTCCCTTGTCACATGACTGGCTAGACGCAGGCTTAGGTGCCTGATCACGTGGCAGGTCACGTGATGGGTCAGACCCGGATTGGTCATGTGACCTTCCCACAGTCACGTGCCTCCGAGGTTCCGGAGTCACGGTTGTGACAGCATCCCCTCTTTAAGATCCTGCTGCGCCTGCAGCAATCTGATGCTCGGGGGTCGGGGAGCCTTGGGGAACTTGGAATGAAATTGCTTGACGAGTTCTGCCACATGCTTCATTTGCGTTGCAGGGAGCCAAGAATTTTCCGAGTTCGGGTAGCCCTTCCATTTGATCAGGTATTGGACACCTTTTCGGTTGGGAGTAGGGCATGACTGCAGGACCTCTTTGACCTCATAATGTTCTTCTTCTCTGTCAACGATGTCTGGAGGTGGTCGAGTGTAATTGGGTCCATGGGCCGTGGTTTCCTTGTATGGGGACAGCAAGGAATTGTGAAAGACTGGGTGTACCCACCATGTCTTTGGGAGGACCAACTTACTGTTGGTCGTAGTTGTGGAAATGACCTTAAAGGGGCCATGTCGCCGGGGGGCCAACTTGGCCTTTGGATGTGTGGTGTGGATATTGGTTCCTTCTAGCCAAACTAGGTCTCCAGTTTGGAACACATGGGACGGCGTACTAGGTCCAGTACGCTTCATGATGTCTGACGCTACTTCTAGGGCGGCCGTAACTTCTGACCGTACTTGGTTCATGGTTCGCAACCATTCTTTGACAGTAGGAATGGTCATGGTAAACTTGGCTGGGGGGTTGAATTCGGGTCGATACCTGTACCAAACTTCAAACGGGGATTTCCCCATTGCACTGTGGGCTCGTGCATTGTGGGCGAATTCCATGAATGGGAGTAAATCGGCCCAATTGTCAACTTGGAAATTGCAAAATACACGGAGATACTGCTCCAATTCTTGATTGACTTGTTCCATTTCTCCATCTGTTTGTGGATGGAACGCTGTGGACAGGGAGGACTTGACTCCAAGTTTCTCCCATATCTTGCGCATAACCTTTGACGCGAACTGGGGGCCTCTGTTGGATATCACTTTCTTGGGGAGGCCGGTACATTTCCATACGTGGTCAATATATAACTGTGATGTTTCTTCGGCTGTGACTGTCTTGTTACATGGTGCCAATATTACAGCTTTGCTGAGGCGGTCTACTACCACCAGTAATGAGTCTATCCCTTTGACGTAGGGAGGTCTGTGATGAAGTCCATGGTGATAATCTCCCACATATCGGTGGGTATCTCGTTAGGTTTCAGGGGTACTTGGGTCTTGGGTCGTGACTTTGTGGACTGGCAAACTGCACAGCCATCTATATTCTCGTACAAAGGTTGACATGCCTGGCCACCAGTATTCTCGCGATACTAGTTCATATGTCTTCCAACATCCAGGGTGTCCTGTGGCAAGGTGGTTGTGATGGGACTTTACAATGTCCTTTCGAAGGGAAATGTCTTTGGGGACGTAAACGTGTCCTCGGAACAGGATGATGCCATCCTCGAGGTTCCAATCTTCCAGTCCTTTCGTGACTGTTCGTGGTCCATTCTTCACAATGGAGGCTAGGGCTTGGCTGACTTCCGT